>JBBBDQ010001236.1:3720000-3835000 GCA_037127315.1 Ascarosepion bandense | reverse complement strand
GATTTATTTTTTAACAGTATTTTTAATGGATACTCGTGTTGAGTGAATAATTTTCTATAAATAAATATTACATTTATATATATCTGCCGGAAGATTTTTTTCTAACAAGATTTCTCGAATATTCAGATCGGTGGATATATATAAATGTACTGTTTAATAATAGAAAAATAGAGTATACACTCAAATACGAGTAACCATTAAAAATACTATTCAAACAAATAAGTTTAGACATATATAAATATTCATATATAAAAGTGGACATTGACGTAAACAACCAAAGGCGACAGTCTGTTTCATGCTAAACGCAATCGTCAGGCACGTGGCTCTATCCCTGATATTGAGCACTTTAACCCACAAATATATTTTTATACCAAATTATAGAATACTTTAAAACTATATTTTATCATATATATATATATATATATATATATATATATATATATATATAGTGTATCGAGGCAGCAGATAATTTTCTAAATATATATTGTTAAATATAACAGACAATGAATGTCTATTATGTTTAATCATGAGCCATTCTAAACATCGTATTTTCGCTTTAGTTTCAGGTGAAATTTCTGGGGAAAATAAAAACAAAAATTGTCCATTGGATATTTTTTATTATGCTGGTTCTAAGCTTCCGGCTCGCATGAGACATCTTCAGAGAGGTTACAGGGACGTTAACATGAAGAAGACATTCATCATCTTGTATTGACATAAAACGTTGCTATGCAACTATAACAGTCACCGCATAGCAGACGCAGGTTGTAAATTTGTAATGCGGTTCTATTACGTCACACCATGTGAGAGACAGAACTGTTAACAGCAGAAACATACGTCTAAATGCAATGTAATGTGTTGTGACTAGATTAAAATGTGAATTTTTTTGAGTGTGGGTTGCTTTGATTTGATGTAGATGGCCTCCATTATCTTCAGTCTAATCACAGCGCATATCTGGCATTTTTATTAAATGAAGATCATATCCAAATCGATAAAAGAAGTAAATGAAAGTAGTAGTAAGTATCCATTAAGACAAAGAGCTCGAAAAAAAAAAAAACAATAACAAAAAATTGTAATATGCGCTCTGGTGAAAATCTGTTACTGAGACATTAGGTTTTTAAGTCCGCCAAATTCATTTACTAATGTTCTCAAGGATATAAGACTTTGTTGATAAAAGCGTTGATTGATCCCAAAGTAACTTCACTAAAGTTGTCATTTTTTTTATACCACAGCAGTGGGAACAAACACTTGCAGAGTTGAATTGTCCAAAAGAATGGCATGTAGAATAACAACAATATACTCGCCCCGTGGTCTAAATTTGAGTTCAGTTTGAAATTCAATGAAAGCCGAAGCGTACAATGACTGAAACGTCGTTAATATGGCTATAAAAATGAGGACAACAGTCTGAACAATTAGTGTAAATACAAACATAAATAATTAAGTGATCTTTTATTTTGAACTGCTTGGGTGGAAGACATCGACGCAAAAAATGTGGAAACGGCGTACCGAGTTCAAATCCCGGGCTAGTCTAGAATATCTAGACTGGACTCTTTAGTTTTGAGTAGCAGCCAGTCTAGAAGAAGAAAATTCTGAATTTTAAACCATAAAGAAGGCAACGAAAAGCCACTGATTCTTCTTTGTATTTTATCAAGAATCTCTAAATACATAACGGCACTACTTTTCCTACGAAGTCATAGCCATTCATTAATAATAAAGAAAATTAATCTATGAAGAGATATGATCACGTACGCCCTGGAGGAAACTATCATTAAAAAAAGGCTTCCTATTGGAGTCGCTCTCCACACAAAATATATTATTGCAGAGATCCTTGGTGTTTTTGAGTATATTATATTGGATTCCTTGGCATAAATTCTCGACAGCTTGGACGGCTGGATAAAGTAACCGTAGCATCTTAAAGTTCATGAATACCATAACAGCGTTTCGGACCGTTATTATTATTTTTTTTAAATCGAGCCATATGATTTTGAGCATCGGATTCTATAAGTATCTAACATTTCTATCTAATACATACGACTTACAATTCCCTTAATGCCATAAAACGGGTAGATTTGGTTTCTAAGTATACACATTTGATTTTAATCATTTCAAACAAGTCTGGCAATAAAGTCACTAAGACGCAAAGTATAACTGAGTGTGAAAGAATATGATAAAAAGAAAAGCTTTATTAAGGAGAGAGGACAATAAAAGAACAGGAGTTAAGAAGACGGAAGAAAACTAGTGACATTGTATTTTTAAATATCAAAGTTGATTGGAATGCAAGAAACCGGAAACGAGTTCCGCAAATGAGAATTGAGAGGGGAGAAACTATTAGCATAGAACTTACGGTTACATCTACATCTATAAATTTCAGCTGTAAAAAGATGAGACTTCTCGCCAATCTAGTACTGCATTTAAATTCATAAAGTTACGTAAGTGTGAAAGCTGAGATGCCATGTTAGGACCAATAACATTGCAGATTCTTCTTTGTATTTTATCAAGAATCTCTAAATACATAACTGAAAAATCAAACCAGGTGTGACAGCAATATTTAATGCATGGACGAAAATAGATTTATAAATATGTAAGCTAAATTATAGGGATAAAAATTGTCTAACACGACACAATAAACCAATTTTCCTGGCAGCGACTAATTAAATATAATCTTTCCACTTCATGTCAGCGGCAAACATTAGATTGGGTAGCGAATTTTAATGTCTACCATTTTCCCAGAGTGCTCAATCGACGGGCGAGAGCGTAAATAGTCATCCGTAGACAGTCTTGTATCACTCTATTTTTCAGGTTTCTTTAGAAAGGACAGAAAAGGTATTATGGTTATAATACATTGTCTGTCCTTTTAATGAAATCTGCATATATATATATATATATATATATATATATATATATAGAGAGAGAGAGAGAGAGATAGATAGATAGATAGATAGATAGATAGGTGTGAGTTTCCAGGGTTGCAAACTCACACCTATCTATATGAATATGTCTGCTCTATCACTGATATTGAGCGCTTTCAAATAAGTACCACGCATATATAATATATAAATAATATAATATATATAACAAATTGCACACACACACACACACACACACACACACATATATATATATATATATATATATATTGATATTTATAATTATATACATACACTATTCACACACACACACACACACACACACACACACACATACACACACACACACACATATATATATATATATATATATATATATATATATATAGTGGGATCGACGTACCGAATTCAAATTCCGCCTGAAGTCGTGATGTTAACTTCCGCATATATATCATTGGTATGGATGACGTATAGGGGCAGACTGGACACTCTATTCTTGATACACAACTTGTCTAGGAATTTTAGGGGAAGCCCAGGTAGAAATTCTTTCAGATCGAGTAACCGTTCAGGCGATTTCAATTGAATTTATCAAGTATCTAGGTTTGGCTCTTAAGTCTCCTTAGCTCTTCCATCCTTCTAAAAAAAATAACAAAAATCTCTCACAACATCCGGCCATGAATTTTAAGTTATATATTAATAATAAATATGTGTTTTTTTTTTGTTCACCGGTAGCACAACACTGAGTTTCATGCACAAAACAATCTTCAATCTATATATATTATTACGAGGATGCATTTATATATAAAAATAATATTAATAATGTCAAAAAAGTTATAGTAAGGGACTCTATTAAGTCCTACTTGTATTACTGTTACGAGGATGCATTTATATATAAAAAATAATATTAATAATGTATAAAAAGTTATAGTAAGGGATTCTATTGAGTCCTACTTGTATTACTGTTACGAGGATGCATTTATAGATAAAAATAATATTAATAATGTCTAAAAAGTTATAGTAAGGGATTCTATTGAGTCCTACTTGTATTACTGTTACGAGGATGCATTTATATATAAAAAATAATATTAATAATGTATAAAAAGTTATAGTAAGGGATTCTATTGAGTCCTACTTGTATTACTGTTACGAGGATGCATTTATAGATAAAAATAATATTAATAATGTCTAAAAATTTATAGTAAAGGATTCTATTGAGTCCTACTTGTATTACTGTTATGAGGATGCATTTATATATAAAAATAATATTAATAATGTATAAAAAGTTATAGTAAGGGATTCTATTGAGTCCTACTTGCATTACTGTTACGAGGATGCATTTATATATAAAAATAATATTAATAATGTCTAAAAAGTTATAGTAAGGGATTCTATTAAGTCCTACTTGTATTACTGTTACGAGGATGCATTTATATATAAAAATAATATTAATAATGTCTAAAAAGTTGTAATAAGGGATTCTATTTATTTATTTATTTATTATATTTTCGAGATGTACGAGCTCCTAATGTTTGTTATTTATTTATTTTTTTATATTATCGAAATGTACGAATTTCTCATTTTTGTTATTTATTGAAATATACGAGCTCCTAATTTTATTTATTTATTTATTTTTAGTTTATTTTATCGAGTTGGACGAGCTCCAAATTTTTGTTATTTATTTATTTATTTTTTATAATATCGAGATATACGACCTACTAATTTTTTGTTACGATATTATAGATCCCAGACGATCCCCCAATTTTGTTACGTGTTAAGTGTAACAAAAAGAAAAATGATTGACTAAAACTCAGAGATAAAAATCACATAAAGATATTTAATTTACGATAAATACATTAAATAAAAATATTTACAAATATACAGTGTTTTGCATTCAAATCAGAAACTTAGAATTTACTACTGGCAAGTGAAATGTTAAGGAAGGGTCAGTATCTTTACCCATTTAAATTGGCGGAGAAGTTAAGTGCTATACATTTTGGGAAATCCTTAAATGCGTATATAAAGAATAATTTCCAGTATGGTCAATGAAAAAATCAAAAATATCTATTTACCCTTTTTGTTCCAGAAGGTTCACTTTCTGGTTTTAGTTGGTCGGCAACTTTTTTAGAGATTCTTTCAGCTGGATATAGATTCTTGAATCAAAGCCGGTGTTGATAATGTCAGCAAATCCTTTTAACAACTAACTATTCTCTTCCCAAAACCTCTTTTTATAGAGGCTAACACCTAATTTGCATTTACTAGAATCTTTTAGAATTCTCTCGATTTTACTGGAACATTCTGGCATCTTCCAAAACGTTCTATTCCTAATTTCTGTCTTTTTACGACTACTTCATGAATTAAAACTTTTTTGTAATAATAAGTAGGACTCAATAAAATCCCTTACTACAACTCTTCAGCAATTATTAATATTATTTTTGAATATAAATGCATCCTCGTAACAATATATATATATATATATATATATATATATATATATATATATGTGTGTGTGTGTGTGTGTGTGTGTGTGTGTGTGTCCAGTCGGTAAACGGTGAGGATAATCCAACAAGATCCCAGACAGATCTGACGCCAATGCCTAAGTCCGGACTCTTTTCCTCTTTCCTTTTTCTTTCTTCTTATTTTCTTTTTATTTTATTTTAATTTTTAATTTTTATTTTTATCCGTCTCTTCAGTTAAAGAAAACGCTTATTCCGGCAAAATTTTTTGTACCAAATGGAAGGAATATTGTAAGGTCTGATGAAATGAGCTAATTAGCTCAGAGAAATGAACTATAGTTTATAACCACTTGAAATGACATTTAGAGTTTTCCTTTATATATATATATATATATATATATATATATATATATATATATGTGTGTGTGTGTGTGTGTGTGTGTGTGTGTGTGTGTGTGTGTTGGGGGTGTTTGTTTGTGTGTGTGTGTGTGAGTGCGTGTGTGTGAGTGCGTGCGTGTAAAATTTGTATATAAATAAAATATATCTGTAAAAGGATGTGGGTTACGGTGCAGTGTATATTGGCTCGAACGAAAAATCGAATAGTCGTGTTCGAATTCCAGTTAAATTAACTGCATTCACTTATAAGCAAATACCATTGGGAAAGGTATTAATTCATTACTCATCCCTCAAGTTATTGGTTGAATAGCAGAACAGATTGGGTTCTATAGCCTTGGTTGGCAACCAGAAGATAATGGCAACCAACTGCAGGAAAATCAGTCACTCATGTATTTTCGAGACATGATCGCCCAAGCGTGTATCACGTATAACACTTGACTTACAGGCTTCTGTAAAAAAAAACAAAAAACTATAAAGACGAAAGGAAAAGTTTTCTTCTTTACCTAGGCGTTTCGTCCTCTGACAAGGACTATCAGAGGGCGAAACCTATTGGCAAAGAAAGGTTTTCTTTTTGTCTTTATTCATATATATATATATATATATATATATATATATATATATATATATATATATATATATATATAAAACAAACTTTAATCCTAATAAAATTAGGAGCTCGTACATTTCGATAAATAACAAAAATTTTCAAAAATTTCTGTGACGTAAATTTTTGAACTTCCACCGGGAAATTCTTATTTTAATTTGAGTATAAGTTGCCGATGAAATGTGAAATCTCTCTTAGGGATTTCATGTTGAAATGATCATACGACGGTTTTGAACTTCGAAATTTATTTTATTTTATATATCTATCTGTCTATCTAAACTTATCTATATATATGGAACTTTTTTCTGTGTGTGTGTGTGTGTGTGTGTGTGTGTGTGCTTATTCATATATATATGTATATATATATATATGTATGTGTTTGTGTCTGTGAGACTGTTTATATATATATATATATATATATATATATATAATATGATAGAACACACAAGGGTGCTATAAGAACTGTGCTCGACATAAAATATAAAAATATATCTACAGACCCAACAGACCTAATATAAAAGATATAATATCACGGTGCTCAACAGGTGGTGCCTTTCTGCGACTTTAAGTTTCATGCGAACTTCCCGTTTGTTATATGACTATCTCAATTTATATGTTTCAAGGGACAACGATGGCCTCTACGTGGTTTGTGATATATATTACACCGATCTGAGTGCCAGTGTCAGTCAGTCAGTTAAGTGCCATACGTGAAACACGCTTGGGCGATCATGTCTCTAAAGAGACATGACTGACTGGGCAGAAGATTATCCCGCAGTAGGTTGCCATTGCTTTCTGCGGTAGATTGGTTGCCAGCCAAGGCTATAGAACCCAATCTGTCCTGTTATTTAACCCATAACTTGAAGGAAGAGACGGATTAATAACTTTCCCAAGGGTATTTGCGCGTAAGTGAATACAATGAATTCAACTGGAATTTGAAGTCGGCTCCCCGACCATTTAAAGCGTGCTATTTTTGGCGACTTTTGGTGTCTTGGGATCGAGTTTTTAAATTCATCCCACTCCAAAATTCTTTTTTACAAGTTTCCTTTCTATACCTATAGACGACCATGTGTTATTGTCGTCTACTTAGCATTCTCTCACCCTCATGTCAGCCATTTTATCACCCCCCCCCCCATAACAACCAGATGAAAAACAAGTATGACAACCTACCTCATCGTTCTGCCAACAATACATGCGTTGTTTGCAATAAGGTTTGCAGATCCTCATCTGGTGTGTGGAGATACATGGTGATACACAGGAGAGTTGTGGGCCATGCAAATCCAATTAACCGAATCAAAGATACAGAGTTTATATGTCATATACGCCTGGTATCTATGAAATCGAATGCTGGTCTCAAGAGTCATCTTAAGGGGCCATGGACGACGAAACGAGACGGAAGCCATTACAAATAAAGCGAGGCGTGAGGAAGCGGCTCTCTGAATAAGATGTGGAAATCACCATGTATGTATGTAATTTGTATTTAGGCAGCAAGACTTCATCCAAATAGGTTTTTGTTCTGGAGGAATATTGTTGTAGTGGAATATCCTGGTCCTACCCCGGAATGGGTATGGCCCGGGTTATAAAAGACCTAGACGAGAACGAACTACAGAGAGCACTCGAGAGCGATCGAGTGTGTTCGTGACTATACTAGAGTCTTCGTCATTATACGGGAGTGATCAAAGTTATTCGTCATTATACCAGAGTCGAAAGCCTTAGACGAGAGTTAGACGTCACTAGACGGAAGCCTACTTCTCAAGACAGACGCATACGTCCTATACAGAGACATTGCCTTCTTAATTGTTATTCGTGTTAACTGTTCGTTGGCGTAGTTGTTTTTGGTTTATTGTACTGAGGTATAATAAATCTCTATGTATATATCCTTAGTGTTAAGAGTTATTTCTTGCACTATTCTTTCTCTGTTTATCCCCTCCCCCCGGGATACAACAGTTTTATTAAATTACACCGACGAGGTCTGCCTATTCAAACGCGTATTAGATCTTTCCCATCCCTGACGAGTTGTCGTACATCGGGATTGATGATGATTGATAACGCTACACCAATACCATTATACAATCATTATGGTAACATTTGAAAACGAACTGTCGGCGTAGCTATGGGCTCGCCTCTCGTTTTTTACATGACTAACGTAGTAAACAGTCCTTAATATTTTGCCAAACCCTCGTGACATTTTCATATTAATGGAAACATAAACGAAATAAAAAACACCACAAGAAAACATTACGAATAACTCTGTTCTGCAATTCATTTGAAAACTCAACATTATTAATAGAATTCCTTTTTCCTTGACGTTCTAATAAATACTCATAATATTGATTTTATTTCTTCACTGTATATAAAAGCTGCAAACAAAAAATCGTGTCTTTTTAATTATGAAAGTAAGTATTCTCTCAGATAGTGTTGTGGAGTAGTTTTCGCACTGAAGGTTATAATCGCGCTGTGTCAGTTGCTAATCGACTTAACGCACCCAAAATGTTAGGAACTTGGTAATCTTCCACTGTAAGCTGACTCCTTAGTATTCGACTAACTGTCGACTAATATCAACTGCCTAGTAGTTCTACTGAACTCCAATAGAACTCTAAAGAACTCTCTAGAACTTCCAAGAACTCCTATGAACTTCCCAAGAACTTCAATATTTATTTTTGATGATACAAAAAATGCGGCACAAGACCAAAGGGGGATGGGGAATGGCTGGTCTTCTTCTGTCTTACATTAACTTAGATAGCCTCATTCACTGACCCAAGCAAACAATACAATATCCACTTGCACCGAAACATCACATTCTTACGTACCATTCTTGATGCAAACACCATAATGCCTCAATACACTTTGTGAAAATCTAACTAAACCCATATGTACAATTTGTCTGTGGGAGTGGGGAATAACTTTTAAAATTGATAACCCCAATGATTGTTATACAATGAATGAAAATATATACAAAAACTAAACAAAATTGATGTTAGTAATAACCCCACCTCTAAATCTCTAATCGTGACAGAAATATTGGTTAGTTGGGCGAAATTCTAGCGGGGCTCGCAGATATCAAACAGTTATACACACAAGCATGCACACACACAAGCACAACAACAAATGCGAAAATAAACTCACGCGAAACGAAAAATGTCCTGCATCTACCAGGGAACTAACATTTCTAGTCACCTAAAGGGAGATGGGTTGGGGAATTAAACCAAGAAATTGAGGACAAAAAAAATAAAAAATAAAAAATAAAAAGTGGGGCCAATGACCATGCATACCCTAGCTAAGTTTGAGGAATAGGTGTGTTTCTCCATAACAGATATAAAAAAATGGTATCAGACATCCATTAATAATAGCAACCTGTTTGGTTCTTTCGTGTTGAGATTGGAGTGATATCTCTAATATTTGAAGGCCATGCGTTGCCGAGACCGCATAGCTCCTCTTTCGGCCGCGTCGACAAGATCCAAAGGAATATAGGGCGTTATAGTTTAGCTGCACGAGGTATAGACAAAAACTTCGTGATTAAGTTAGGATTTTCTGTCTGAATTTAATTCCATAGCAATTTTTTTGTGTTTCGAATAAGGCTGAAAATTAAGATTTTTCTTCATCTAGATGATGAAGAAAAATCTTAATTTTCAGCCTTATTTCAGACTGCGTTTCCAGCTAACAAGTTCCATCTACACCAAATCAGTTGGTTATGGAGCGTCGTTGGTTTTCCTTAGCCCTTTCTCAGGCTTAGAGTTGGATTTATTCAGAGATCGTTAAGGATGCATATTACAGAAGCATTTTATAAACAGCAGAAGCTTGTCTACAATGCCAAGCCTGGTTACGACAGCCCTTGAAACATTTAAAAAGAAGGAAATTACTTGAAACTAATTGAAACTCACTTGAAGCGAGCTGAATGCGTAATGCTCCTCATACCTCCACCGTGTTTCTCTACGGCATATGACTTCATTGAATTTCTTTTAATGTGTTCCTCTCGAATTTATATTTAAATTGGGGTCATTAGGAGAGAATGTGCACCGTTTCTGGGCCTTCCTTTCAACGGTTTCACTTGCACAACGCCTCCCCCCCACCTTACTGATGTAAGGCGTCATTATAACGATATACAAGTGTGTTGTAGGTATACTAGTTCAAATGTCTAACAGTGAAATTAGATTTACGAAACATTTCGAAAAATGGTAAACCTCGCGTTCTGAGAATGCAACGTGAACCTCATTACGCATTCACAATCAGTCCTGTCATGCCGTCATGTTCGCTGAAACACTCCACGGAATATTTCTTTTTTTTCATATCCACATAGAACTTTTTTCAGTTACTTCTACTAGGCGTTTTATACTTTTGGCCCTATTACGCCCTTTGATTCCAATTTGACCCAGAAATTGGTACAGAGTGCCTGCAAGGAAAACCCTTGCTCCAATTTCCACTGCTGTAACAATTACATTATACCCCTCCTTTATTAGCTCTTATTTTAGATTTTCATTTTTATTAGTTTTATAATCGTGGCTTTGCTACATCCTGCTTTCATATGGTACTGTTAATTCAACCAGGATGAATTTATAGTTCACCGTTGATAGAAGAACAATATCTGGTCGCAGAAACATGTATAATGTTCGTATATAAAGATTATATACGCTACTTATTTTAGAAGCCCACACCCATTAAGAATTTAACCTATTATATATATATATATATATATATATATATATATATATATATATATAGGGCGTTATATAAAAACAAAATCGCTAGAAATCAAAAGATATTACAAAAGAAATAAACAAATACAGAATGTTGAAAAGTTTCATGACTAGAAAAGGATAGCAGGAAAAAATAACAAAAATATAAAAATACTCTGACATCATGACATCATTATTTATAACAGATAATAAAAATAAACAAACACATGTAAACTTTTTGGCACTCAGTCAGTAAATTGCCATACGTGAAACACGCTTGGGCGATCATGTCTTGAAAGTGACATGACTGACTGGGCAGAAGATTATCCCACAGTAGGTTGCCATTGCTTTCTGCGGTAGACTGGTTGCCGACCAAAACTATAGAACCCAATCTGTCCTATTATTTGACTCATAGCTAAAAAGGGAAGAGATGTATTATATTAATAAGTAGTAATTAGTGGGGGATCAGTTTATTACTTCATAACAATAGAAAACCGATCCCCACTTTATGACCAGTAGAAGCCTTAATCATGATTCCTATTCAATCAGTCAGTCAGTTAAGTGCCATACGTGAAACACGCTTGGGCGATCATGTCTTGAAAGTGACATGACTGACTGGGCAGAAGATTATCCTGCAGTAGGTTGCCATTGCTTTCTGCGGTAGACTGGTTGCCGACCAAGGCTATAGAACCCAATCTGTCCTGCTATTTAACCCATAACTGGAATTGGCAGTAATAACGCCATAAGGATCAATTGATAAAAAATAAGTGGTAAAAACATGCAAAGTTAAATATAATTTTTGATAAACCAAAACGGAAAGTAAAACTAAGACAAACGATCTTCTGGTTAGATGTACAAAAATAAATACTCAAAAAAAAAAAAAGAAAAAAAAAGAAAAAAACCCAGTAAGCGTGAAAAAAGCTGAAAGAAAAAATTCAATACATATATAAATACAAATAAATATAATACTCATAATATCTAAACTTATTTATAAATGAAACTTTGTCTGTGTGTGTGTGTGTGTGTGTCTGTGTGTGTCTGTGTGTGTGTGTATCCGTTGCCTATAGACACCAAAACGGCTGAAAGCGATTTTCTTGAAAGTTTACACAGTTGTACTATAAGTATCTGCGAGTGTTCTTAGCTAGGTCTGTGTCGAGGTACCCCAGATAAATATCGAAAATCGATAATCGAAAAAATCGGGTTATAGAAGGAGTGGTCCGATTTTAATCAAATTTGATACACTCATGGACAAAGGCATAAGAAACGATATTCATAATTTTCAAGGTTACAGTTTTTACAATAATGCAGAAAATCGATAATATATATAATTGGAGTAGATAGACTAAACTATCGCCCGGTTCACACTCCACCCACGTTTATTGAACGGGTGAAGAGGCTCATCCCTTGTTTCCTGTTTAGGATGTGGTTTCTGGCTTTCTCTTTTCCAATCTTTTCACTTTTACGTAGCCCCCTGCACATCAGTGGTGTTACTGCCTTGCTTGGGGTGATATGATTAAAAAAATATATATATATATAAGGCAAGATGTTTGTGTGTGTCTGTTTATCTGCCTGTATGCCTGTATTTTTTTCAGCCCTTTTATTTTAGTTTTTGCTTCGGGTTTGGCTCTAAGTAGGTATAATTGTAGTTCTTAGTCTCAGCCATGATACCATTTACTCAGAGGACTTATTTAGCCTTCAAAATTCAGTTTACGACGAAAATAACTTATTTGATATCGATACAAGGAAATCAAAATTTGACTTACATCCATTCATTTTTCTTTCAGTCTACGGTTTTTGCTTTAACTGGAAACAACTATAATTTCTTAGTCTTTCGTGCCAACGTCCAAAGAGTCTGAGCTCCAGGACCATGGATTAGTTTTAAAGCTTTCATTACACCAGAGCAACGCCGGGCTATACTGCTAGTATGCAATAAATGAAATTAATAAATTATAATTGCGTATTATTATTGAATTATTATATTACTTTTAACCAGTATTTATGTTATTTTCACTTAAATATAAAACTGTTGACATGTTCCTATTTAAAACTATGTAAATGCTTCCAATTGCATTTAAATATTTTACTATCAGGATATTCAATGTTAGAGGAGTGGTGAAAAAAAAGAAAAGCAGTAATTATTGTCTCTGAATGTTGGGGGATATAACATTTATATTCTCTGCAAGAAATCAATGAAGAACTTGACATTAATATCGGAGTGAGACTGTATAAGATTATAGCTTTGGAAACATTAATTATTATGGAAATATTTTTATAATCAATCAGTCAGTCAAGTGCCATACGTGATACACGCTTGGGCGATCATGTCTCGAAAGAGACATGACTGACTGGACAGAAAATTATCCCACAGTAGGTTGCCATTGCTTTCTGCGGTAGACTGGTTGCCGACCAAGGCTATAGAACCCAATCTGTCCTGCTATTTTAACCCATAACTGGAAGGAAGAGACGGATTAATACCTTTCCCAAGGGTATTTGCGCGTAAGTGAATACAATGGATTCAACTGGAATTCGAACTTGGCTCCCCGGCTTCTCGTTCCGAGCCGATATCCACTGTACCACAAAGGGTATACAACCATAGAATGCACATTGAACAACGACAGAAAAAGGAACTATCAATAAAAATCCATCTTTCACATTACAAACTTTTAAGAGCTAGTAAGATCACAGAGGTTTTGCGAGGACTGAAAAGAGATTTTTTTTAATCGTATCACCCCGAGCAAGGCGGTAACGCCACTGATGTGCAGGGGGCTATGTAATAGTGAAAAGATTGGAAAAGAGAAAACCGGAAACCACATCCTAAACAGGGAACAAGGGATGAGCCTCTTAACCTGTTCAATAGACGTGGGTGGAGTGTGAACCGGGCGATAGATAGATCTATCTACTCCAATTGAAAAAAAAAGTGAGAAGATTGGTAAAGAGAAAGCCGAAAACCACATCCTAAACAGGGAACAAGGGATGAGCCTCTTCACCTGTTCAATAGACGTGGGTGGAGTGTGAACCAGGCGATAGATAGATCTAGCTACTCCAATCATATTTACAAAGTTGGTAAAGATTAAAAATCACACTGATTTGTAGCGTGTATTAAAGTGAAAACAACTCATATTTGTACACTATTTCTATGTACACACTGACTGCCTCGTTTCTGTCTCTCTACCTGCTTATCTATCTATATATGATATCAAATAAATACTTGGCTCGCTTGCATAATAACAATTACCCTACTACTACTAATAGTGACCCTTGTAAAAATAAATGCAACTGTCAAAAATATCAAACCTGTTTATTAAATTGCCAGTGCATGTCCGAAATTATATAGATCTCGGATACATTCGGATGACGACATTAAATTTTATTTTGGAGTCACAGGAAATAAGTGGAAATATCGTTTCAATAATCATATGCTGTTTTAAACAATGACAAATACAGCAAAAGTACCGCTTTATCTATATATTATTGGCAATTAACAACAACAACAACAACAACAACACGATTTTTACCTGGAATGTCGCCACTTACACCAAATCTTATAACAGAAAAAGAGATAGATGTCTTTTAGAAAAACTTGTCATCTTAAATCAAATTAATAACCCTAACTTACTAAATAAAAAAGTGAATTCATGACCACATGCTGCCATAGAAAAAATCCTACTCAAATACTTTGACCCAGATTAACACAGATTCCCTTGTGTGTTTATTTCTTTCTTACTCCCTTACTTCCTTTCTTTCTTTTCCTCGCAAATATTTATTATCAATAATAATTATGAATTGCCCCCTTTTAATTCATCTCGCCGAAATTTAATATTTAAAATATTTTCTTTTTTAATTTTAATTTTTTAATTTAATTTTTTTTATTTTCTGGTAATTTTTGTCTATTTTTATTATACTCTTGGTAAATAAACAAAAAGTACCCTAACATTATAAGATTTAATTACCACAAACATCAAGTGAACTTAAATTTAAACCTCTTAAATGGCCATTTTGTAATATACTCCTGATTGCGTAAAGCATGAAACTCGGAGTTGTGCCACCGATGTAGGATATATATATATATATATATATATATATATATATATATATATATATATATATATATAGTGTAAGAGGCAGCAAAAAAATTTCTAAACATATACGGTTAAATATAAGAGACAATGAATGTCTATTATGTTTAATCATGAGCCGTTCTAAACGTCGTATTTTGGCTTTAATTGCAACTGAAATTAAAGCTAAAATACAACGTTTAGAACGGCTCATGATTAAACATAATAGACATTCATTGTCTCTTATATTTAACAGTATATATTTAGAATATATATATAATCACTTTCCACGTCATATTTAGTGGATACTGCTTGAAAGCCCATATTTGTCTTTAATAAGATTTCTCATATATTCAGACCGGTAGACAAAAATACTGTTTATAAATAAATGGAGCATCTACACAAATATGAGTATCTACTAAAAATACATTTAAAGTGCTGAAATCTCTCGAGTTAATAAATTTCAAGTTCATTACGTTTTTTACAGGATGTTGTTGTGCAGTGGATATCGACTCGGAACGATAAATCGGGGTGCTGAGTTCGAATTCCAATTGAATTCCTTGCATTCACTTACGCACAAATACTCTTGGGAAAGGTAATAATCCGTCTCTTCCCTCCAGTTATGGGTTAAATAATAGGACAGATTGGGTTCTATAGCCTTGGCTGGCAACCAGTCTACCGCAGAATGCTAATGGCAACCTACTGCGGGATAATCTTCTGCCCAGTCAGTCATGTCTTGAAAGAGACATGATCGCCTAATGGTGAATGGGAGTGGAGAGAGATACTAACAGAAACCACAGTAGGATCAGAGTTACCAAGAGGGAAAAGCTACATGGCATAGTAGGAGTGAAGAAGAGATCTAGCAGAGAAGCTTGTCCTTTACGCATACTGGGAAAACGTGTGGGGAAATCCACCACGTGCGTGAGAGACTGGGTGATCAAAAAGTCGATGTCGATGCCAGAAAGATTAGTAACAAAGCTTTCCAGCCAATTGGCATGGTGGGCATTGAAGTCATCGAACACAAATATGTTGGCGAACGGGTGCGAGGCAATGTTCTTATTTATATTATCAAACATACTGTCCAGCAAGTAACAGTCGGGCGAGGAAGGGGACCGTTAGAGAAAGAAAAGATAGCTGACTGAGTTTAGTAGAGCGAGACGGAGGCACATATATGGATGGTCAGGAGATTCAAGAGAAACCTCCTTAGTCAAAGGGAGATGTTTGCTGACATAGACTCCAGGCCATGCATATGGAGGCTGGAGCTATTTCTAAAGAGGGGAAGGTAATCTGGCTTCGAGAAAACAGAGGAGGGGATTGAGGGGTTCAGGTTACTTTAACAGAATGTCCGGGGACTTTTCGAGGAGGAAAGATTCCAAATACCATGGATGTTAGTGAAGAAAATGTTCAGGGGTTTAGGTGGTTTTTGTGAGGTTGGTTTCGCATTGTATTTGTAGCTGTGAGTATTCATAGTTATCTAAATGGAACTTTGTGTGTGTGTGTGTGTGTGTGTGTGTGTGTGTGTGTGTGTGTTTGTGTGCGTGCGTGTGTGTGTGTGTATGTGTCTGTCCGTTACTTATAGACTCCGAAACGGCTGAGCCGATTTTCTTGAAAGTTTACACAGTTGTACTATAAGCGTCTGCGAGTGTTCTTAGCTAGGTTTTGTGTCGAGGTACCTCCGATAAATATCGAAAATCGATAATCGAAACAATCGAGTTATAGAAGGAGTGGTCCGATTTTAATCAAATTTGATACACTCATAGACAAAGACATAAGAAACGATATTCAGAAGTTTCAAGGTTGCAGCTCTTACAATAGTGCAGAAAATCGATAATATATATATAGTCATCCTCAGACAGATCTGTTTCGCTGTTCATCAGTACGGCTAGACTCCGACTGCTTTTTACCCAGGATTGAAACCCGACCGAATTGGCGTCAGTCGGCGATTCTACCTCTGGGCTACGAGCGTTCGGTAGAAGAAGGCAGACTTTTAGTGCGTATATCATTATACACGTATATATTATACACATATATATTACACACACACACACACACACACACACACACACACACATATATATATATATATATATATATATATATGAATGACCATACAAATCTATTACAGGAATGATAAAACAATGATCGAGTTGAATGGTGATGACATCAACTGCAAACCCTGCCGAGGATTGGTCATATCGTTAAAATATGATTACCGTCTTTAATGTTGTTGTAAAAATTAGATAATTTTACTTGTTCACTGAAGGAATATTTTATCAGAACT
The DNA here is from genome assembly GCA_037127315.1 of Ascarosepion bandense. NCBI lineage: Eukaryota > Metazoa > Mollusca > Cephalopoda > Sepiida > Sepiidae > Ascarosepion > Ascarosepion bandense. The sequence continues at coordinate 3,817,677 of JBBBDQ010001236.1, read as the reverse complement.
TTTGACTAATACTGAAATAATTCTGGTCACGATAAATCGTAATATGAATTTTTAATGCCGTAGGAGTTTTCTTTGAGAGTTTGACGATACAAGTTTCATATTTATTCCATTTGATCACTATTTGTCACTCATCCAAAACTTCTTGAAATTTCGACAAGAAACCCACCTTGTGTAACGTAAAAACAATTTACACACCTGCTAATCCGCAAATTCTGCCCTAGGTTGAATTGACGTTTCAGGAAATTCTACCTTTTTTTTAGTTTTTCTTTTTCTTTTCTTTTTCTAAGAAAATAATCTCATATTAGATGATGACAGACAGATTTTGTGCTTTAAACCACGTTGCTGTTGTTATTATTATACTTCATAGCTTGTAAAAATATATTCAGTTATGATCTGAGATTAAGGACAGGATGGTTAAATAAAAAGAAGACAAGAGGAAAACTGTATTTAAATCACCTACACGTTTCGTCCTGTGATGGCGAAAAGACGAAATGAGCTTTTTTCTAAATTCAGTCAGTTACACGCTTGGGCGATCATTTCTCGAAAGAGACATGACTGACTGGGCAGAAGATTATCCCGCAGTAGGTTGCCATTGCTTTCTGCGGTAGACTGGTTGCCGACCAAGGCTATAGAACCCAACCTGTCCTGTTATTTAACCCATAACTACAAGGAATAAACGGATTAATACCTTTCCCAAGGGTATTTACGCGTAAGTGAATGCAATGAATTCGGCTGAAATTCGAACTCGGCTCCCCGATTTCTCGTTAAGAGCCGATATTCAATGCCCAATGCACCACAACGTACATCCGCTTTTCTAAATTACGTATCTATAAACAAAAAGGTTTTGGCAACTATAAAAACGCTCACAAATCATTCAAAAAGATTAACAGAATATTTTAGTTTTAGAATTCCTTCATGTGTAGTGCAATGTCACGAGATGTTAAAATAAAGGGAATTCAGTCGTTTTCCTTGGACTTTTTATTGTGTATATTAGTCTGTTTCAGTATGAGTAAGGTGAGATTGGGAAAAGACCGGAGCGCAAATTGATATTTTTATATCATAAACTTCATACTTTATTCAATAGTCTCATTATTATGGATATGTAAAGGTGTGTTGGTCTGATAGAACAGAAAATGATCCATGAGTTGTTTCATTTTGCACTAATGCTCTTGCGAAGGCATGAATCCACTTTACCTGTCGGACTATGGACTAAATAGCAGAACAATCTTAGATTGAAGCCAGTCTAGAAAATGGAAAACTCTGAATGTGGAACCGTGTTGAAACTGCACCATCTTCTCCACGATCAATACTGGAAATTTTCAGATATTAAAGAAAAGAAAGCTGTGGAGATTAATGATTGACTGCAACCTGAAGAGACATGACACTCAAGGTAGAAGATTTTCTTTAGTCCTACCAATATCAGGAATTTTTACGGTATGCAAAAACGTTCTCGTATTTCAATATTTTCTCAAAACCAACTAACATTACTATCTTCTGTGGCTACCCACTGATCCATTTTCGGTGGAACCAGTTTGGTTGGCACGACGTAATTGGTTGCATGATAAAAATAGCAGGAAAGAATCGTAGACTTGAATGTTTCTCCATCGAATTTTTTGACGTATCAGTGATGAGACATTTATCAGTAGAGTTGACGATGAGACAAAATACAGGAAGTAGTTTCATTTCTTTCACAGGCATGACTTTGCCATCAGGCCACCCCTCATTTAATGGCTTATTTAAGGGTCAATTTAATTACCCCTTTAATGGCTTAGTTCATGGTCTAAATTCGACATTTCGGCAAAGCTGAAATATACTTTCTCCAATTCGTACTACATGGGTAGTTTATTTTTATTGAAAATAAATAAAGGTGTAAATATGCTGGCTTTTAAAACGATTCGATTGTATTTTTGCTAGATTTATTAAAAGATACGAATTTTTCGACTTTTAAAAATTTTAATGAAAATTTTAATGAAAAAAATTTTAATGAAAAATTTTAATAAAAAAAATTTAATGAAAAATTTTAATGAAAAAAGTTTTAATGAAAAATTTTAATGAAAATTTTAATGAAAAAAGTTTTTTAAAAATTTAAAAAAAATTTTTGGCTTTTAAAACAATTCGATTTTATTTTTGCTAGATTTATTAAAAGATACAAATTTTTTCTTACCCTCTTTATAAATTGCAAAGATGCACCGGATATTTTGCACTGGTTCAACCTACCGCTGCGCCTTTTCTCCTCACCTCTCCTCCGCCTTCTCCCTCATTTTCCTCCGCTCCCTCATTTAATTTCCTTACTCTCCCTTCACCCGTCTTCGTCCTTCTCTTCTTGTTCCTTGCCATTTTTATGCCACTCTTTCGGTTTTGTAACCATGCGTTCTTTTTCTTTTTCTTTTTTAATAACACTCAGAGAAGAAAAGGAGGAGTGAAGCGATGTCGGTTTAAATTACCTGGTTTGTCTTCAAGGTTTGTGAGTGCATAAAACATTAACTAAATGTTACCACGATTTATGTGATTAGTTGACGTGTGCCATTATGACATGGGTCATAGTGACACATACATACAGTGATAGACAAAGATAGCAGAGGACGGGTAGTTATAAACTATTAAACAGAGTCTCGGTTAACATAGTCTGTGTGGATAGTATAATGGTTATCGGTAAAGAGAGTGAAATTAGCATACCGTGTTCAAATCTTGGTATAGGTTGTTGCTTTTTACTTCCCCCAAAATATGAATTCATTTTTTTATTTTGCGATTGGGTGGTTAGGAACTAGTCTAAAAACAAAAAATTCAAAACCAGCCTGAAGAGAGATGGTATCCATCAGGTTCTATTGCTTTGACACAGCTTCTGTTACATGCGTTCCTCCGTTACGACTTTCGTGGGTTTCGGAACTCATGATGTAACATGAGTCTACCAAAAGATCACAAATGAGAGAGGTATTGAGTTGGAATCTAACTCACTACAGTAGTAATGGTATATAAGACTAGGCTATTAAATATCATGTAACATGAGTCTACCAAAAGATCACAAATGAGAGGTGTTGATTTGGAATCTAACTCACGACAGTAGTAATGGTGTATAAGACTAGCTTATTAAATATCATGTAACATGAGTCTACCAAAAGATCACAAATGAGAGGTGTTGAGTTGGAATCTAACTCACTACAGTAGTAATGGTGTATAAGAGTAGCTTATTAAATATCATGTAACATGAGTCTATCAAAAGATCACAAATGAAAGGTGTTGAGTTGGAATCTAACTCACTACAGTAGTAATGGTGTATAAGAGTAGCTTATTAAATATCATGTAACATGAGTCTACCAAAAGATCACAAATGAGAGGTGTTGAGTTGGAATCTAACTCACTACAGTAGTAATGGTGTATAAGAGTAGCTTATTAAATATCATGTAACATGAGTCTATCAAAAGATCACAAATGAAAGGTGTTGAGTTGGAATCTAACTCACTACAGTAGTAATGGTGTATAAGAGTAGCTTATTAGATATCATGTAACATGAGTCTATCAAAAGATCACAAATGAAAGGTGTTGAGTTGGAATCTAACTCACTACAGTAGTAATGGTGTATAAGAGTAGCTTATTAAATATCATGTAACATGAGTCTACCAAAAGATCACAAATGAGAGGTGTTGAGTTGGAATCTAACTCACTACAGTAGTAATGGTGTATAAGAGTAGCTTATTAAATATCATGTAACATGAGTCTATCAAAAGATCACAAATGAAAGGTGTTGAGTTGGAATCTAACTCACTACAGTAGTAATGGTGTATAAGAGTAGCTTATTAAATATCATGTAACATGAGTCTATCAAAAGATCACAAATGAAAGGTGTTGAGTTGGAATCTAACTCACTACAGTAGTAATGGTGTATAAGAGTAGCTTATTAAATATCATGTAACATGAGTCTATCAAAAGATCACAAATGAAAGGTGTTGAGTTGGAATCTAACTCACTACAGTAGTAATGGTGTATAAGAGTAGCTTATTAAATATCATGTAACATGAGACTATCAAAAGATCACAAATGAGAGAGGTATTGAGTTGGAATCTAACTCACTACAGTAGTAATGGTATATAAGACTAGGCTATTAAATATCATGTAACATGAGTCTACCAAAAGATCACAAATGAGAGGTGTTGATTTGGAATCTAACTCACGACAGTAATAATGGTGTATAAGACTAGCTTATTAAATATCATGTAACATGAGTCTACCAAAAGATCACAAATGAGAGGTGTTGAGTTGGGAATCTAACTCACTACAGTAGTAATGGTGTATAAGAGTAGCTTATTAAATGTCATGTAACATGAGTCTGGCAAAAGATCACAAATGAAAGGTGTTGAGTTGGAATCTAACTCACTACAGTAGTAATGAATTATAGAGTAGCTTATTAAATATCATGTAACATGTAGTCTACCAAAAGATCACAAATGAGAGGTGTTGAGTTGGAATCTAACTCACTACAGTAATGGTGTATAAGAGTAGCTTATTAAATATCATGTAACATGAGTCTATCAAAAGATCACAAATGAAAGGTATTTGAGTTGGAATCTAACTCACTACAGTAGTAATAGTGTATAAGAGTAGCTTATTAGATATCATGTAACATGAGTCTATCAAAAGATCACAAATGAAAGGTGTTGAGTTGGAATCTAACTCACTACAGTAGTAATGGTGTATAAGAGTAGCTTATTAAATATCATGTAACATGAGTCTACCAAAAGATCACAATGGAGAGGTGTTGAGTTGGAATCTAACTCACTACAGTAGTAATGGTGTAGAGTAGCTTATTAAATATCATGTAACATGAGTCTATCAAAAGATCACAAATGAAAGGTGTTGAGTTGGAATCTAACTCACTACAGTAGTAATAGTGTATAAGAGTAGCTTATTAAATATCATCTTGTATGAGTCTATCAAAAGATCACAAATGAAAGGTGTTGAAGGTTAGAATCTAACTCACTACAGTAGTAATGGTGTATAAGAGTAGCTTATTAAATATCATGTAAACATGAGTCTATCAAAAGATCACAAATGAAAGGTGTTGAGTTGGAATCTAACTCACTACAGTAGTAATGGTGTATAAGAGTAGCTTATTAAATATCATGTAACATGAGTCCATCAAAAGATCACAAATGAAAGGTGTTGGGTTGGAATCTAACTCACTACAGTAGTAATGGTGTATAAGAGTAGCTTATTAAATATCATGTAACATGAGTCTACCAAAAAAAGATCACAAATGAGAGGTGTTGAGTTGGAATCTAACTCACTACAGTAGTAATGGTGTATAAGAGTAGCTTATTAAATATCATGTAACATGAGTCTACCAAAAGATCCTGAAATGAAAGGTGTTGAGTTGGAATCTAACTCACTACAGTAGTAATGGTGTATAAGAGTAGCTTATTAAATATCATGTAACATGAGTCTATCAAAAGATCACAAATGAAAGGTGTTGAGTTGGGAATCTAACTCTTTACAGTAGTAATGGTGTATAAGAGTAGCTTATTAAATATCATGTAACATGAGTCTACCAAAAGATCACAAATGAGAGGTGTTGAGTTGGAATCTAACTCACTACAGTATTAATGGTGTATAGAGTAGCTTATTAAATATCTTGTAACATGAGTCTACCAAAAGATCACAAATGAAAGGTGTTGAGTTGGAATCTAACTCACTACAGTAGTAATGGTGTATAAGAGTAGTTTATTAAATATCATGTAACATGAGTCTATCAAAAGATCACAAATGAAAGGTGTTGAGTTGGAATCTAACTCACTACAGTAGTAATGGTGTATAAGAGTAGCTTATTAAATATCATGTAACATGAGTCTACCAAAAGATCACAAATGAGAGGTGTTGAGTTGGAATCTAACTCACTACAGTAGTAATGGTGTATAAGAGTAGCTTATTAAATATCATGTAACATGAGTCTACCAAAAGATCACAAATGAGAGGTGTTGAGTTGGAATCTAACTCACTACAGTAGTAATGGTGTATAAGAGTAGCTTATTAAATATCATATAACATGTGTCTACCAAAAGATCACAAATGAGAGGTGTTGAGTTGGAATCTAACTCACTACAGTAGTAATGGTGTATAAGAGTAGCTTATTAAATATCATGTAACATGAGTCTATCAAAAGATCACAAATGAAAGGTGTTGAGTTGGAATCTAACTCACTACAGTAGTAATGGTGTATAAGAGTAGCTTATTAAATATCATGTAACATGAGTCTACCAAAAGATCACAAATGAGAGGTGTTGTGTTGGAATCTAACTCACTACAGTAGTAATGGTGTATAAGAGTAGCTTATTAAATATCATGTAACACGAGTCTATCAAAAGATCACAAATGAAAGGTGTTGAGTTGGAATCTAACTCACTACAGTAGTAATGGTGTATAAGAGTAGCTTATTAAATATCATGTAACATGAGTCTATCAAAAGATCACAAATGAAAGGTGTTGAGTTGGAATCTAACTCACTACAGTAGTAATGGTGTATAAGAGTAGCTTATTAAATATCATGTAACATGAGTCTATCAAAAGATCACAAATGAAAGGTGTTGAGTTGGAATCTAACTCACTACAGTAGTAATGGTGTATAAGAGTAACTTATTAAATATCATGTAACATGAGTCTACCAAAAGATCACAAATGAGAGGTGTTGAGTTGGAATCTAACTCACTACAGTAGTAATGGTGTATAAGAGTAGCTTATTAAATATCATGTAACATGAGTCTACCAAAAGATCACAAATGAAAGGTGTTGAGTTGGAATCTAACTCACTACAGTAGTAATGGTGTATAAGAGTAGCTTATTAAATATCATGTAACATGAGTCTATCAAAAGATCACAAATGAAAGGTGTTGAGTTGGAATCTAACTCACTACAGTAGTAATGGTGTATAAGAGTAGCTTATTAAATATCATGTAACATGAGTCTACCAAAAGATCACAAATGAGAGGTGTTGAGTTGGAATCTAACTCACTACAGTAGTAATGGTGTATAAGACTAGCTTATTAAATATCATGTAACATGAGTCTATCAAAAGATCACAAATGAAAGGTGTTGAGTTGGAATCTAACTCACTACAGTAGTAATGGTGTATAAGAGTAGCTTATTAAATATCATGTAACATGAGTCTACCAAAAGATCACAAATAAGAGGTGTTGAGTTGGAATCTAACTCACTACAGTAGTAATGGTGTATAAGAGTAGCTTATTAAATATCATATAACATGTGTCTACCAAAAGATCACAAATGAGAGGTGTTGAGTTGGAATCTAACTCACTACAGTAGTAATGGTGTATAAGAGTAGCTTATTAAATATCATGTAACATGAGTCTATCAAAAGATCACAAATGAAAGGTGTTGAGTTGGAATCTAACTCACTACTGTAGTAATCGTGTATAAGACTAGCTTATTAACTATCATGTAACGACAGATATCCTATGTACAAATTATATTAACATCAATCCACGATACTTAAATATATTGTAGGTGTGTAACAAGTGACAGGTTGTTAAGTTGTTACTAAGGCAGTAACTTACAACGTGGAATACGGTCTTCAAATTCCAAACGTCAAATTTTTCGTTTTCTGTTTATTAAGTTGAATAAATATCAATAAGAATGTACATGATGGCTAACGTAGTTGCGTATGTAACGAGTTTTCGACTTCTGAATTTCAAAGTAATGCTTACTCTTTAACTGCAATATTGGCGCAACACAGTCTTAAAATGAATAAAGAAAATGTGGTGAAAAAATTTGCATGTTAATTTGTGGATAAATATTTATGCGAACGGATGAATTGTCAAGAAAAAGAGAGAGAGAGAGAGAGAGACGGGAATGAGAGAGAAAGAGAGAGAATTATATATGGAAGGAGACAAATCAGATTGCGAGAGAAAGAAGTCTTTATGAAGAGAGACAGATAGAAATGAGAGAGAGAGAGAGAGAGCATATATAGATAGAATCGTGGAAATATATAGAAAAAGTCAGGTGTGAATGCGAGAGAGAGAGAGAGAAGCAGATATGGAAAAAGGCAGATGGGAATGAGAAAGAGAGAAGTATATATTGAGAGAGACGGATGGAAATGAAAGAGAGAGAGAGAGAGTGGTATATATAAGGGGAAGAAAAGAAATAAGACGTGGAAAAGGAAAAAATGATGGCAGTGTTAAGAATGAGAGAGAAAGAGAGAGAGAGAGAGAGAAAAAGAGGAAAATAGAGAGAAATATATATATATATATATATATATATATATATATATAGAGAGAGAGAGAGAGAGAGAGAGAGAGAGAGAGAGAGAAAGAGAGATGGGGTGGCCGACGGTGTTATTCGGGAAGGGCCTTTCCCACGAACTCAACGAATGAGTCATCTGAAGAAAAACTGAAATGGGGCATAAAAAACAGTATAAACAGAAAAATATTCCCCAATGAAGACTGCCCAGCAAGGAGTTATATCCTGAGACATCTTCAATATATATATATATATATATATATGGTGGGGAGAGAAGAGAAAGACAGAAATACAGTTACACTCGAAATCATTTATATCCACTTCAAAATTTCTGAATTTTGTAATATTTTTCATTGTTTTATTCATGATCTAAAGTGACACAAAGGTGAAAACAAAATACTTGAAAAAAAAAAAAAAGATGAAGAAAACCTTTATTTGTTTCTAATATGATTTACAATATAATCACGGAAAATCATGTTCAAAATTATTCATACCCGTATTCTACAGGAAGGAAGTGAACGATAAATGGATGAATTTCAGTGTTTTTCCTTAATATTAGAGAGTTCCCTACTTCCTTTGAAAGAATTTATCACGTTAGTGAAGTATTTCTTTAACGACTCGAGTTCCACCAAGAGTAACATTTGCAGTCTTCATCATTTCTCGTTAGAAGGAAATCAATCGGCATGGCTAAGATTAAAGAAAATATGGCCTCAAATTAAAGATTGCAACAGCACACAATGTTAAGAAAATGCTAGAAAGCCTTATCCAAGGAATTTCATGTGCCAGTTCTAACAGTTTCAAATATTATCAAGAAATTCAATAATAGCCTCGCCGTGAAAAACCTCAAACGCTGAAATAGACGACACAATGTACTTTTTTTTTCTTTTTTTTTTAATCATCTCACCCCAAACAAGGCATTCCACTGCCACTATTGCGCATGGGGCTACATATCTAGTATCTCGTGCAAATTCGTATTTAGGGGGCACCAGTGATCTAAGTTCATCAGAGCAGAAGCCGTGAAAGTATTTATAGAAGAGACACAGGGAAGCCACGTCTCGCCGGTGGGAGAGAGACTGCAGGCGGTCTGCCAAGTCGGTATCTATCACATTACAGACCCTCCTCTGAACCTTATCGAGAAGCCCGAGGAGAACAGCAGGGGCACCCGACCAGATATGGCAGCAGTATTCAATGCACGGGCGGATGGTAGATTTGTAAATGTGCAGGATAGATTCAGACGGAAAAAACTTCCGGGCCCTACACAGAGAACCGACTTTCATAGCAGCGGATTTAGCAATGGATTCGATATAGTCATTCCATTTGAGGTCCGCTGAAAGTGTGAGACCAAGGAGGCGTAGTGTTTTACTCTCTGGGAGGCAAGCCTGGTCCATGCTAATGGGAGGTAGGTGAGATTGTCGATGATGGTTAATTGACAGTAGCTTCGTTTTAGAAGCATTAAAATTTACTAGCCATTTCTTACCCCAGTCCAATATGGATTGGAGGTCTTTTGAGTTTAGCTTTGACGCCTACACCAGATTTTTGTTGGAGGCGAGAGTAAACTGTGGTGTCATCGGCGTGCAAACCTATTTGGGTTCTTATGGAATCAGGGAGATCATTAATATATATCAGGAAGAGTGTAGGACCTAAGATGGAGCCTTGGGGGACACCTGCGTTTGTATGGTAGTTCTGAGAGGCATGTCCGTTTAATACCACTTTCATTGTGCGGTTAGAGAGGAATGACTGGATTAGTTCAAACAAATGTCCAGTTATACCATAGCTCCGCAGTTTATATAGAAGGCCAGCATGCCAAACTCTGTCGAACGCCTTAGATATATCCAATGCAACGGTTCGAGCTTCGCCATTCCTGTCGAGTGCCTGGTATATGTACTCGGTGATGGTCGTTAGCATATCAGCAGTAGACCTGGTGAAGCGGAAACCATATTGCTTGTCCGAGAGGAGCCTGTGTGCTGTGAGATGCTGAACCACCTCGGCGTTGATAATGGCTTCGAACACTTTGCCAAAGATCGGAAGAAGGCTGATAGGGCGGTAATTTGAAGGGTCAGAGGGTTCTCCAGTGTTTTTAAATATAGGAACTATAGAGGAATATTTCCAACAGGCAGGAAAGCAGGAAGCAGATAGGCAGAGGTTGTAGAGCTTAGAAAGGATAGAGGAGAGTTCAGGGGCACATTTCTTTAAGACTATGGTTGGGATTCCGTCACCACCGCTCGCTTTGTGAGGGTCAAGTTTTAAGGTTATCTTAGAGACAAGCGAAGGTGTAATGTGGACATCATTCAGTTGTGCCTCGGTTCTAGGTGAGAAGTCGGGTGTAAAAACTCCAGATGAGTCCAAACTCGAATTGTTCGAGAATCTGCGGGCAAAACATTCAGCCTTATCTGCTGGGGAGGTGAGGACCTCAAATTTGTTGATTAGCGGGGGTATTGTGGACTTGCTCTTGTTAAGTACTCTTTTACAGAGTCGCCAGTAGTCTTTAGAGCCGAATTTAGAGCATGCTATGCGTTGCTTCATTCTGGCAGCAAACAACATCTTAGCTTCGTTAAGTATCCTTTTACACTTATTACGAGCTGAAGTGAAAAGGCGCCTGTTTTGGTCCGACGCATAGTTACGATAGAGTCGGAAGAAATGATTCCGGTGGGCAATGGCAGCCGAGCAAGCGGGTGAGAACCATGGAGACGAATGAGATTTAAGCTGGAATTTCCTAGCAGGGATGAAGGCATCGATGCCAGCCTTAACCCAGGAGGAGACCTCGGATGCACATTCTTCGATGGGAAGACTAAAGACATTGTTCCAAGGGATGTCACAGAGGAAGTCTCGGAACGAATCCCAGTCTGCTCTTTGATAGCAGTAGGATATTCTACTTGTCTGTGTTTCATGGGTCGGGCGGGAGTGGAGTGAAATATTGACGGACACTACAGTGTGGTCAGAGTTTCCAAGTGGGCAGAGTTGTCTGGTAGTGCAAGAGTCTGGGATGGAAGTGAAGCAGAGGTCTAGAAGTGAGTCCCTTCCGTTAGGGTTGTCGGAGAAACGCGTGGGGAAGTCCACTACTTGCGTAAGGGATTGGGTGATTGAAAAGTTCATGGTGTGGACACCAGCAGCGTCAGTGACAGCGTTCTTCAGCCACTTGGTGTGGTGGGCGTTAAAGTCACCAAACACGAATACATGGCCAGAGGGATGGGTAGAAATGGCTTTGTCAATATTGTCAGAAATGATGTCAAGTAACGAACAGTCAGGGGAGGAAGGAGAGCGGTAGAGAAAGAAGAGATAGCTAATCGAGCTGAGAAGTGAGAGGCGGAAGCACATGAAAGAATGATCTGGGGATTCAAAATATGACACCCTAGCTAAAGGAATGTGTTCGCTGACATAGACACCAAGCCCATGCATATGAACATTGGAGTCCTTCCTGAAGAGGGGAAGGTAGCCAGGAACGCAGAACTCAGATGAGGGGATAAAAGGGTTAAGATTAGTTTCACATAGGGCTAATATATCAGGTGAGTTATTATGGAGGAAAGAATCTACGCTGGGGAAGTTGGTGCGGATGCCGCGTATGTTAGTGAAAGAGATGCAGACAGGTTTAGGCGTTTTCAAATGAGCTGGTTTAGTTTTGTTATTATGTTTGCTTTTTTCCATAGTAATTCAGTTAAGGAGTGGTCTTAGAATAGAATCAGTCGGTCAATCATTTGCAACTTGTGAAGGATGGAAACTGGCGCGGCCTACAACATAATGTGGCCTCGGGGTTGCCCACCGAACGTTCATGCAGGGACGCCCGTCCATGCGCGATATGGCACTACAAGAACCCCGGTATTATTCAACTGTTGATCAGAGCAGCCTCTCAAGACGCTACGCAAGAGTTCGGGCTCCTAATTACCAGTCGGAAGCAGCAACTAGGAAACTGCCAACCCGGTACCCTCAGAATGTAAAGACGTTGCCACCATACTACGTAACTGCAAAGAGCTTCCAGCTGAACTAACACCAAGACCAGAGAAAGGGGATGAACCGGGAACCCCTTCCTAAACAAGAAACAAGGTGATCACCTCTAAACTCATTCAAAAGAAGGGGGTGGAGTGTGAGACCGGGCGATAGTAGAAACTATCTACTCCAATTAAAAAAAAAGAAAAAAAAAAGAAACAAAGAAAAAGTGACTGAGGTTTACAAAGTTTTAACTTAGTAAAAGTCAAAAATACCCTTGAATAGCAAAATTATTTACACAAATTAAGTGACGAAAAAAAAAAAAATCAAAGACGACCAAAAGACTAAAAAAAATAAATAAATAAATAAATAAATAAAAATAATTTCCAAGAAATTTCACAAAAACAGACTGAAAAATGGACTGAATCCCGGTTGACTTACCACAAGCAGCTAACACTGTAAAGTTGATTTAATTCAATTTCTGAAGACGAAAATAGAAATTAAACCGTTTTTTACAGAATATAGTCGAGTTATGTTGCTTGCGTTCGCTATGTGCTTCATCAGATTACGGCCTTTTCCGCTCAATGCAACACTTTCTGAAGGGCCGCCGATTCGACTCGTTTGATGAAGTCGAGGAAGCGTGTCAAGAATTCTTTGATTCGAAGCCGGCTGAATGGTACTTTGACCAGATCCAAAAGTTTGCAGATCGATGTCTTGGAAAATGATGGTCTTTACTTTTAGCTATAATTTTTGTTGTTTTTGCGAGTAAAATATCAATTTTTTGCAAGTGTTTTCTGGTAACCTTAGATAAGTTGGCGAGTAAAATTTCAATTTTTTGCAAGTGTTTGCGAACTTTTGGGACAACCTAATATTAGTATTTTAGAATGTCTTAGACAGAGTCCAGAAATTTATGGAAAACTAGCAGTATGGCCCGGCGTTGCTCGGGTGTAATGAAGGCTTCAAAGCTAATCTATGGTCCTGGAGCTCAGACTCTTTGGACGTTGGCACGAAAGATTAAAAAGCAATAGTTGTTTCCAGTTAAATCGAAACCGTAGACTGAAAGAAAAATGAATGGATGTAAATCAAATTTTGATTTCCTGGTATCGATATCAAATATGTCTTTTTGTCGTAAAGTGAATTTTAAAGACTAAGTAAGTCCTATGAGTAAATGGTATCATGGCTGAGACTAAGGACTACAATTATACCTACTTAGAGCCAAACCCGAAGCAAAAACTAAAGTAAAAGGGCTGAAAAAAATATAGACATACAGGCAGATAAACACACACACACACACACAAACATCTTGCCTTTGATATATATATATATATATATATATATATATATTATCGATTTTCTGCACTATTGTAAGAACTGCAACCGTGAAACTTCTGAATATCGTTTCTTATCTCTATGTGTTTGAGTGTATCAAATTTGATTAAAATCGGATCACTCCTTCTATCACCCGATTTTTTCGATTATCGATTTTCGATATTTATCTGGGGTAACCTCGACGCAAAACCTAGTTAAAAACCCTCGCAAACGCTTATAGTACAACTGCGTAAATTTTCAAGAAAATCGATTCAGCCGTTACCAATCTCACCTAATATATATATATATATATATATATATATATATATATATATATATATATATATATATATCCTAGCAGTATAGCCAGGCGTTGCTCGGGTGTAATGAAAGCTTTAAAACTAATCCATGGTCCTGGAGCTCATACTCAGCCTAAAGAATATTTGAAATAATAAAATAATTGCGACAATTTACCAATCGCACCTAATATGTATATATATATATATATATATATATATATATATATATATATATTATCGATTTTCTGCACTATTGTAAGAACTGCAACCGTGAAATTTCTGAATATCGTTTCTTTTGTTTATGTGTTTGAGTGTATCAAATTTTGATTAAAATCTGATCACTCCTTCTATAACCCGATTTTTTCGATTATCGATTTTCGATATTTATCGGGGGTACCTCGACACAAAACATAGCTAAAGACACTCGCAGGCGCTTATAGTACAACTGTGTAAATTTTCAAGAAAATCGATTCAGCCGTTTCGGAGTCTATAGGTAACGGACAGACACTCATACAGGCACACACACACAAAGTTCTATTTATAAATAAGTTTAGATTTTAGGAGTTAGTTGCAAAATGGTGAGGAAATCTTCAAGCTTTAAGAACCTGAAGTTTTAGCAAAAGAGAGTTTAAAATCCATTTTGAGACTTTTTCAGAATTTGGTGATGAAGAAGGAGAATGAGTTAGTCGTTATTATAACTTTGCAAACTATTATTAAGGAATGAGTATTAAAAATTGTAACTATGCCTTTCCTGATCAAATTACAACTGCACTTTTTCTTCATATTCCACATGTATTGTTTCTTTCAATTTTTTTCTATGTCAGCAGAAAGAGTAAGAAAGAAAAAGAACTTTCTTTTAACGAAAATGTATTTTTAAAATTACAGATTTTGTGAAGGCATGAACTATTTATAGTATAGTTTAATATATATATATATATATATATATATTCTAAACATATACTGTTAAATATAAGAGACAGTGAATGTCTATTATGCTTTGTCATGAGCCGTTCTAAACATCATATTTTGGCTTTAATTACAGGTGAAAATAAAGACAAAAATTTTCCAACATTTGGATAATCCTTTATTAAGTTGGTTCTAAGCTTTCGGCTCACATGAGCTATCTTCAGAGAGGTTACAAGGACGTTAACATAAAAACATCCACCATCAGCGACGATTTTATCTTGTGTTGACATAAAACTTTGCTAATCAACGATAACAGTTACCAAATAGCAAACGCAGTTCGTCAATTTGTAATGTGGTTCTATGACGTCACCCCGCGTGAGAGCTCGAAATGTTAACAGAACCATATATTAAAATTCAATGTAATGTGTTATGACCAGATTTAAACTTGATTTTATTAAGTGTGGGTTGTGTTAATTTAATGTAGATGGCCTCCAATATCTGAAGGTTCTTTTTACTGTGTGTATGTGTGAGTATTATTGTATTATTAACTAAAATCTGTCTGATGTTACCTACATGGCTATGTTTTTATAAGAAATGTTGTTTAATTGAACCCTGATCAGAAAGTGACAGGTAAGTCTACTGGAGAGCGTGGTTGTATATATATTATGTTTGGCCGTAGTTGAAAGGAGACCCAAAAACTCCTTGTAACACCGAACATGAACTAAAGGTAAGGATTATGGCACCATTCATGAACTTAAAGAAGGAGACTGTCCAGAAAATTTGCAGTAGATTTCGAAATTGTCTGGATGTCATGGCAAATTTATTTAAGAAATTTATTCTTTAGTATCTCATGATATTTTGGTGTAATTTTGTTAAATACATCTGTTAAAATGAGATGCCAGTGTTGTTTTAATCTTTGCTAAATTTACACAATTCATCCATCGCATCCTATATATATATATATATATAATCTAGCCGCACTGATGAGCTGTAAAACAGATCTGTATGCTGATAATATGCGGATAATATATATATATGAAATGAATTGTTTGAACATTATTTTTTATCGATACTAGTATTTAGGTAGATATTCTGTTTTTTAATTAAACAGTATTATATATTTATATCTACCGGCCTGATTACTTACGATAAATTATTATTACGAAAATGTTTGCCATTCGGCAGGATTCGAACCTGCGGCCCCTATTTACATAGGGTAAGCTACCATTTGATCTGGCAACGTCTTAGACCTCTCGACCACATTTATACGTCGGGGCGACACAAGGCCTGAATAAAAGAGTAGCCCTGCACAGAAGTAACATTAAACTAGCTAATAACAGGAAATTATATGTCTTCCAACAATTACATGAAGGCAGTGGAGGTAAATTCAGAGTAATGCCTATCTACCAAAATGCAGATTTTGACACACTCATTATGCAGGAAGAAATATTTATAAAAAAAAAAATATACAAGTCTTCCCTAAAAAAAAACAAAAACAAAAAAAAAAGACATGAAAAACCTAAGACACACACACACGGACACACGAAATTCAAACGCGAAAACACAAAAAAGCACAAACACACGCTCGTGCGTGCTAAGTTCAAATAGTATCCCAAAAACAATAAAAAGAACAAAATGATCTGTAGAGTACAGTTGAATCAAAACCACTGAAACAATTTTGAAATATAAAGACGTAATCAAATTTCACATGTCAGTGAAAAAATCTTTTACGGTCAACGAAGGCAACAGAGAAAACTTAAAGTGCGAGTGTAAAAAAAACACACATTCATATGAACTTTCTGACGTACTTACCACTTGACTTATCTATTTATACACGATACTTTGGCCATTAGAAAATCAAACAGATCTCGACATGTGAAGTCACAAGTTTATTTGCCTGAAGAGAGTCAAATTTAGATTCGAAACATGTGTAACGACACAAATACCATTATGGACACTTAATATATCAAATAAAAAGCAAGTAATAATCATAATAATAGTAACAATAAATCTACCCTTTATGTTCAGTTTCTCGCATTTTTTCTTTGGATCTGACGAGCAGCGAGGTCAGCGGCGAAATATTTATTACTCATGAAATTGTAGAATATCTCAATTTTTTTTCTAAATTATATTACTCTGTTAAATTAAATAAACAAATTTAACATTGAGTTCTTTTGAGTTCGTCTTTATCGGAATTTACCTGACTAATATATCAAGTATTCTACGTTATATATATATATACAGAGAGAGAGAGAGAGAGAGAGAGAGAGAGAAAGCGAGAGAGAGAGAGAGGAGAGAGAGAGAGAGAGAGACGTGTATCAGAAGTACTTTTACAAACACTGGCTCCAAACTCTGCTCTCTTTTTCCTTAACTCTAGCCCTTTCCACATCACTCTGTGTATCTTGTGCTTTACATTTCCCTCTACCTTCGTAACTGTTTTCATTCCTGTGTTCACATCCTTCTCTTGCCCTTTCTCTTTCACCCCCTGTAGCTGGTTCGTCTTTGTATTCACTCTCTCTTGTCTAAATCTTTAACTCTCTTATGTAGCCGCCTGCACATCAGTGGCGGTACCGCCTTGCTTGGGGTGAAATGATTAGAAATGAATATAAAGAAAAACAGGTTGAAGAAAATGTCGCTGTCATGAAGACACGCACATGAAGACACGCTACAGCACGAGTGGTGATTTGAAGATTCTTGTTGCATTCGTGAAATGGATGTTCAGTCAATTCTTTGGTTATGCGTGCGAGATTTCTAATCATAAGCGCCCAATTTACCGTCATGCGTATGTCTTTGTTTTCGTACTGGCCCCGAAATTGTGGGTGTGCTCCTTAGCGACGACTTTCCTACAAACAATTCTGGGCAGTACAGAGCCACCAAAATGCGGTTCGTTTGCCCATCTTCTGTTGTCTGATCTACGGTCGGGGAAAAAGACAACCCTGTAAACGCGTGCTGGTCATAGATAGAGAGAAATATTTTCCGATAACAATGATAGATGACTCCCTTTATCTACACAGGCGACAAAAAATGCACAATGCCTAAATTTAATTATTTTTATCTTTCTCGTAGGGCGAAATCTGGTCTGTCTCACTTGTGCCAAAAGTTCAAAATACTGTCAGCTATAAAAATATTTAGACAAATATTAACAGAAAGAAAGATAAACAATCCCGTTACTAATCTTAGACGTTATGATATTTCCCTTGTACATTCCAAGTCTCGCTAATTTTTTAGTAAAGATATTTTATCTGGCTGCTCGACACAACCTTTCTATATAAACCAGATGTTCTCGGCCTCTTTGTCCAGAATAATTTTAGATCGTTATTTTTACTGACCACTCGTGTTCTCTACCGATAAGGTAGTGTAAACAACGTCTGTTTTTTCTATTTTCTCATGACCCTAGCAATTCGAACGATACATTAAATCATCTATTGCTGTTTGGAGAAAAGTAGAAGAGACTGGGTTCGGCTCAGTCTTACTGAATTCCGTTTAGTTAAATTTGGGTTCGATTTTTTTTTTTTTTTTTTTTTTATAAGCGTTTCACCCCGAGCAAGGCATGTCACTGCCACTACTGTGCAGGGGGCTACGTAGAGTGGAGAAAGGCTGATTAAATATAGGAAATAACAGAGGATGGGTGATAGGCGGGTGAGGATACCGAGAATGAGTGTTGGGTAGATGAGAGTGTTGTGAGAATAGTTGGGAGTTAGTGTGATAGGAGGTGTCTATTGACCCTACATTTAAACACCTGGAGATTGTAACTGTCGGGAAAGCAGACTTGTGGAAGGGAGTTCCACAGGCGGGAAGCGCGAGAAAAGAAGCTGTTGGAGTAGAATTTACGGTTACATCTTATCTGTTTAACTGTAAAAGGGTGGGACCTAGTTGCTAATCTAGTATCTCGTGTAAATTCGTGCTTAGGCGGCACCAGTGATGTTTTTTCCTTGGAACTGTTCTTAATTTTGTTTTATTATTTGAGAACATCATTTTTAACTCATTTCGTTTTTAATTTTCTTCTCAACTATTCAACCCACTTTCCTATGAATTTCCACAATTGTCGCCCAATTAATAGCCTCACTAAATCTCCATCCTGTAATGTCATCCATTTTAAAAAGTCCATCTGTTCGCAAATCCCTCGTTTTTGAGTTTAAAGTAAGTTTATGGAAGATGATTAGTCCGCCGTCAACGTTTAACATATGTAGTAGTGAGTTACCTGAAAAGTGTTCCGTTTAACGATGGCAGGATTTTCATATCGTGAGCAGGCAGATATGATTTTTACATACGGTCGGGCGAATAGTAATAGACGAGAGGCTGCACGGCTGTATCAAATTGTATTTCCAGACCAAAGGCAGAAGAATTATCCAATCTTTACTACTGCTTATTGTTGCGTTGCTGAGATAAGATTCGTGGTACCACAAAGTTTGTATTGAGGAAGACCAGCTCGTACGCATGATCACGAAGAACACATTCTACATAGTTTATTGCACAAACTGCCGATTCGTTGTTTATCTCTTCAGTCTTGTTTACGGATGAGGCAAGATGGAACAACGACTTTACATTTTTGGAAGATTGGAATCCCCATGGTAAAATACAGCTTATACACCAGCATCAGTTTACGATTAATATATAAGCTAGAATTGTAAGCTGTAGCGGAGCTCTGGATCCTAATTGGTCATCAAATCGCAAAATTCAAAATACGTCAGAGAAACGGTTTTTCCACAGTTAAAGAAAATCGTTCTGGGAGCCACCCCACGTGATTAGATTCAATATTTAAGGATGGTCTCTAACCAGTCACAGTCACCCAAACATTGAAACTCCTCCAAACTTTTTCTGTCAATCGGAAAGTTTAGGGTTTAATCGATAAGATTGCACTGAAAATAATGATAATCAACAAATTAACAGGTGGTGGTGGTAATGTCATACTGGCGAGTGGTTCCAAAATGGAGGATCAATTTACTATAACATTGTATGAAAATGTGAGCCCCCTCTAAAATTGTTTAAATATTGAAATTTTTCCTTTTTTTTTTTTTTTTTTTTTTTTTGTCAATCGGAGAGTTTAGGTTGTAATCCATAAGATTGCACTGAAAATAATGATAATCAACAAATTAACAGGTGGTGGTGGTAATGTCATACTGGCGAGTGGTTCCAAAATGGAGGATCAATTTACTATAACATTGTATGAAAATGTGAGCCCCCTCTAAAATTGTTTAAATATTGAAATTTTTCCTTTTTTTTTTTTTTTTTTTTTGTCAATCGGAGAGTTTAGGTTGTAATCCATAAGATTGCACTGAAAATAATGATAATCAACAAATTAACAGGTGGTGGTGGTAATGTCATACTGGCGAGTGGTTCCAAAATGGAGGATCAATTTACTATAACATTGTATGAAAATGTGAGCCCCCTCTAAAATTGTTTAAATATTGAAATTTTTCCTTTTTTTTTTTTTTTTTTTTTGTCAATCGGAGAGTTTAGGTTGTAATCGATAAGATTGCACTGAAACAAAGTAAAAAAAAATTGGAAAACAACAAACCCAGAGGTGGTGGCAGTCTCCTTCAGGTTCGCCCTCAATTGTATCTGACTTTTTTGGACATCCTGGAAATAACTAGGAAATTTATTATTGTGGAAACATGAGTACAGCGAACAGTTGTGGATGTTGAATAACGATGTGGTTATGGAGAGCCTGGCAATGTTCTGCACGCCATGCTGTTGGCTCCTACCAGAAGTCCCTTCTTCTTCTTGTCTCCCAGCATGCACATATTAGCTGGGGAACGGGCTCCCTTGAATGGTCCAGGGGAGATAACTTTTGACCCTTTTATATGGTGGTCCTAATACTTGCATATAAAAGTATATTTGTTGTAAATAGACACTGGGGTATCATTTTAAAAGTTGTTATTTTATTCCCTTTCCCCGGCTCATGTCAATTACTATTCTAACAGTTAAAATGTATATTGTATTATTCCACTCTTCTACACTAATCCACTCATTCCAACTGACTACCAACCTTTAATCTTTAGGGAGTTTGGTTATGTCTGACACAAGGCCGAATTAAAGAAACATTAACCAGCTCCCTACACTACAAAGTGACTGTGTGGCAGGTCCATATATTCTTACAACACATCTTACAAAAGCTGTCTACAGAAACTTTATTTCGAACACATTTTCAGACCTGCTAGAGGATGTACCCCTGCTAATGCAAAGACGCGTGTGGTTCATGCATGATGAGGCTACAGTACTTATTTTTTACATTTTTTGCGATGCACTGGCTGACATCTAGCATGAAAGATTGATAGATAGAAAAGGAGCGATTCGATGGTTAGCACGTCTCCTGGCTTACAATCGAACGATGCAAAGTTTCAATCTAGAACGCATCAAATATCGACGCCAGAAGAAACGCGCCAATCTCAAATTCCGGTTATTTTATATTCAAAACGAAAATTGCGTACAAAACAACTTTTGCAACTATCTTATACATATAGGTTGATTTTGCATTAGCACGGGAATTAACGAACGATTTAATCAAAAACCATTATATTTATAGATATGTAACAGCATACTGACGCTATTTAACCTTTAAAACCCATATGCTAAAGAGCTACAATTTTTCATCATAAAATTCTAATTTACATAAATCAGTCAAGTTAGATTATCTACCAACTCCAGTAATAAGAAAATATTTGATAATAATAAAATTAAGTATATATAAGCTTTAGAACTAAGCAGCAGTCATGTAAACATCGAATATTGAAAAAAAAAATGGTCAAAATAAACTGAAACATCGTAAGCGTAAAATTATCTGGCTTAATCGACCTTAATGTTCAAACGAATATTGGAATAATTTTTACCAATTTAATTCAAAAGCACTTTAATCATTCACCAACGCAAATATGACTTTTAATAAAAATAATCTTAAGATCAGCTATCGCTTTGTTAGTAAACTGGATAAATCTATATCCCAACATATTATATTAAGCAAATAAATGCCTAACCTATACAACAAAGTAAACCCTTTAAGAAATACATTCAACTGCAAAAAAAAAAAAAATCATCTGTTACTTAAACAGTCAATGTATGTCTTATAATAGTGTATACCGAGCAAGCATTCATTTCGGTAACGATATTAAATTTTATTTTGGTTCCATTAAAAACCTATGGAAATTTAATTTCTACCATCATCGAATGACTTTAAGCAATATAAAAACTAAAAACAGCAACGCTTTTTTTCCTCCCTCTCTCTCTCTCTCTCTCTTTCTCTCTCTCTCTCTCTATCTCTCTCTCTCTCTCTGAATATTTACGGCAATTAAAGAATGATGATAACTTTTTATCACCTCGGACATTGTAGCAAGAGCCAAATCTTACAATGGGAAAGGAAAGAGATGTAATTAGTGTCTTCTTGAATTATTAGTTATTTTAAAACACTTAAGTAACCCTAGCTTATTAAACAAGATAAAATGCAGCCGTAACTTCTACTCCAACAGTTTCTTTCCTCGCACTTCCCGACTGTGGAATTCTCTTCCAAACGATTGCTTCCCCGACGGCTACAATCTCCAGGAGTTTAAATGTAAGGTCAATAGACACCTCCTAACACACTAACCTGCTCCCATTCTATCAAACACTCTTCCCATCTGCCCGACACTCATCCTCGCTATCCTTACTCATCTATCACCTTTCTCCTGACATTCCCTATGTCTATCCACTCCTTCTCTTTACCTTCCCCTATGTAGCCCCATGCGCAATAGTGGCAGTGGAATGCCTTGCTTGGGGTGAGATGATTAAAAAAAAAAAAAAAAAAAAAAAAAAAAATTGATGATTAATTTTGAAAACTAATTTTTAATATAGATTCATTATTAATATAAATTATATATATATTTAAAGAACAAGTAATCTCACTTAATGCATGAATATAAAAACTGATATTCACAAATCTAAAATGTCTTTTTTTACATTTATATACAACTCCCGTTTATTTTAAATACCAAATATATTTTTAAATTAAATAATGTAATCCTAGTATAATACATAACTACACTAACATAGCGATAACCCGATATTTTATTAAAATTTAAATTATGTCTATACTCAGCACCTGAAGATTGCGTTGTGCATGAAACTCCGAGTCGTGCAATCCGAGAAGGATGATATGTATATTTAATAATATACACTTAATAGCTCTGTTGTATTCGACTGAGCACTGTTTTATTAACTCCAGTAATATTTTTTTTAATCATATCACCCCAAGCAACTTAAGAGTAAAATGATTGGAAAAGATTAAGCCGGGAACCACATCCTAAACAGGAAACAAGGGATGAGCCTCTTCACCTGTTCAAAAGACGTGGATGGAGTGTGAACCGGGTGATAGTTAAGTATGCGATATATTATATTTATATTTATGTGTGTGTGTGTGTGTGTGTGTGTGTGTGTGTGTGTGTGGCGTATATGTGCTTGTAACATTTAATATATGCACAAGCACTAATAGACGCACCTATTTCGACTGAGCTTGAAATATGACATTGCGATAATACATTACCATCCCACTCAGTCTGTACAACCCCTTCCCTGAACCGAGCTATAAAAGCATAACGTTTGGACAGAAGAAAAATGGTTAAATACGAAAAAATAAGAAATCGATTAGATATCTGCCGAGGCTGAGAAAGCAAACCTCACTGCTGATCTTGAAAAGGACCTCCAATCTGTGGTTGATTGGGGTAAGAAATTACTCGTAAATTTTAATATTTTCATTACATTAACTACCATAGACGATCGCTTCTACTCCCGTCCCCATCAGCATGGATCAGGCTAGTCTCCTTGAAAGCAAAAAATTGCGCCTCCTCCGCCTAACTCTCTCAATGGAATGACTACATTGAATTCATAGCTAAATCTGCTGCTAGGAAGGTCAGTTCACTGTGTAAGGTCAGGAAGTTTTTCTCGTTTGAATCCATCTTGCACACATATAAATCTACCATCCGCCCGTGCATTGAATACTGCTGTCACATATGGTCGGGTTCCCCTGCTTTTCAACTCGGGGTTCTTGACCAAATCCTTCTGCAATATAATTGATCCCGACCTGGTTGCTCAACTCCAGTCACTTTCTCACCGACGTAATGTGGCTTCAAATACTTTCACGGCTTCTGCTCCGATGTGCTAAACTCCCTCGTGACCCCTCTGCATGAATTTACTCGAGCTACTAGACTAGCGACATTGAAACCAATCAAATGTAACCGCAACTTCTACTCTAATAGCTTCTTTTCTCGCACTTCCCACCTTGGTTGGCAACCAGTCTACTGCAGATAGTAAAACTACTGCGGGAAAACCTTCTGCCTAGTTAGTCATGTCCCTTTCGAGACATGATCGCCAAAGCGTGTATCACGTATGGCACTTAACTGTAACTGAATATAATAGTTGGAAACATAAGTAAAGCGTCTACTGGGCATAATCCCCCACTAATTACTACTTGTTAATGTAATAATATAATATAATCCATCTCCCCTCCTTCCAGTTATGAGTTGAATAACAGGATAGATTGGGTTCTATAGCCTTGGTTGGCAACCACTCTACCGTAGAAAGCAATGGCACTCTATCGCGCGAAAATCTACCCGCTTTGTCGGGTTCCTTTCGAGACATGATCACCAAAGCGTGTATCATGTGTGGCACTTAACTGACTGACTGGTATTTTCTAAAAAATGTAATTCTTAAAATAGACAAGCAAAACGATAGGTACCTAACTAGTACATATAACAGACATAGTGAATCATGCGCCTTTGGGTGGGTTCGAACACGCAATCGATCGGGAAGTAATAATTCGTAATCTGCATTTGTCACTGGTGTTGTAAGGAGAAAACACAGCAAATCGTTAATAAGGAAAAGACAATGTGAATGTTCAGCGAATGACGTGTAAGATGAAACGAATTGATTGTAAATAACTGACTTGATACAAACCTGTGTCGTGACTCTCTGATGGAATGGCGGACGGAAAAACGACCAATATATCAGGCAGTTGTCAAGAGTTACTTTTTTTTATTTCTGTTTTTGATTTGATTTTCAATTTTTCTCGTGGGCGAAGTATTCCAACTCCCTGAAATGGATCCCCAGGAATGGCGAATGACACTGACATTTCTTTCTTTTACTGATAGCTAGGATTACCAAGGGCAACTCCCTGTACATGGGAGCAGAAGTTCACGACTTCCGATCACACAGACGCATGCGTACACATACTTTTAACCACCAGCATATGCAGTCATACCAAGGTAAATGAATACACGCAGAAAGTAATGGCAATCTAGTGCGTGTGTATTTTTAGATACAGATAGAGGAACATATTTGGGCACATACGCATATTATTATACATATACGCAGAAACACACACACACACACACACACACACACACACACAAACGTTTGCACACACACACGCATACATACAAATCATTTTGAAGATCATCTTTGTTAAATCAAGGAGTTTTAACCAACCTCTCTCTCTCTCTCTCTCTCTCTCTCTCTCTCTCTCTCTCACACACACACACACACACACACACACACGTGTGTGTGTTTGTGTGATAAAATATATTTATGCTATTCTATGTTTAGGAGTGAAAGTGCTCAATATCAGAGACAGAATGTCTGTAAATATAAAAGTGTAAACACCGACAAGCAACAGTCTATCTCACGCTTGAGCGCAATGTTACGCCGGTCATATTTGTAGAAAGTACTTGATGAATATAACGTGAGCGCCTTTTTATATAATTTTTAAATACTCAGCAATCTTTAAAATTTAGTAATAATATTAACTAACCCATACAAAGTAATACAGAGATTTACAAGATTTAAAAGTTTATAAATTATTAGAATTAAAATAAAACAAGAAAATGAAAAGAATTCTTGTAAAAATTCGTTATTCATCGAAATTTCTTTTCGTAAAACAATAGTGTCCATAATATATTTTATACATTTAAAAGATTTTCTAATTAAATAATACCTTAGCTTTATTGCTTTAGTATTTGACGATTTAGAGAAAATTATTGGTAACTGGTATTCATGTTTTACAAAACGAAATTGATGATTTAAATTTTCTAAGGAGTTCTGCTTTTAACTAATATAAAATTTAAGCTGGATAAAATTTCGTTCTAAAAAATTCATTCTAAAAAGGATTAGAAAAATACACTTTAAAAAAATCCTTTGGTTTTTCTTCTTCATAATTACATAAAGATTTCGAGGATAAAACTTTGTTTTCTTTATTAAGTTTGTGGCATTTTTTCATCTTGGTGTGATAATTTTTGAGCAAATCAGCTACCTAAACACGTATGGTGTATGTGTTGTTGGGTAATACATTTCGGTTAGGAATGAAGAATCAACGAGTCGAATTCAAATTTCAGCTGGATGACGATGGTCTTTTGATCCTTTTTCGAACGTTCGACATTTTGATTGATTAATTTTTTTTTTTCGTAAGCGGGTGACCATAAATAAGCATAGAAAATGTTTGCGTTTTTTTTTAAGCTAAAAAGAACATTTATTTGAAAAATGTTGAAAAAAAAAACAAATAATTGTCGAATTTTAATAAAAATATCAGCATTTCAGTATTTGTCTATATTTCCGAGATGAGGTAGTATTTACACTATTTACATTATTCGGACTATTGTCTTCATCTTTGTTGCCATTTGTACGACGTTTCGGCCGTTGTATGCTCCGGCCTTCTTCAGGTGCTAGGAATTTCGAAACGATCCATTTATTACGATCACTAGTGTATATCATTCTCATTCCTTGTGCAAAATATCTTTGGTAGTCATGAGTTATCTCCCTCTAACCCGACTCTTTAAATTACTTGTTCACCACTGCTGTAGCCTGGTATTGAACTCACAACTCTTGGGGTCAAGTCACTGGAACTAACTAACGTCTATATCTACTAATGTCAACAATTATTCACAAATGATGAAATTTTTTTAGATTTTTTTTCAGAAAATCTTGACAAAAACATTCATTTTTTTAAAATCTGTTACTTCTCACTTGGCTAAGCTAATGAAATGTCAAGAAATGAATTACTGAACGGCTTAATGTTTATATTAGTTATAAGCAGTAGTCTTTTGAAATTTTAAATCATCAATTTTCTTTTGTAAATCCCAAGTTATCAAAAATCTGCTGTTAATCTTAAAATAAAAAATGCAATAAAATTAAGACATTTAAATGGAAAAGCTTTTAATTGCCTTTACGAATAAGATATATAATAGACGCTACTGTCTTTGAAAGTAAATCGATAAATAAATAGTTTTTAGATGAATTCTTTTCATTTTTTAATAAATATTAATTACGATAATTTATAAAGTTTTAAATCTTTTAAAATTCTGAATCAATTTATACCTGGTAGGTAATGTTTTTATCAAGTAAACGCTTTATTTACGAATTATGAATAAAAAATGTTACTACAATTCAGAGAGCTACAGTATTTTAAAAAGGATTTCGAATTTTTTTGGGTGCTTATATAAATGTACTAATTTATGTAAATACGGGCGTCCATACAAAACACTATCAAAAAATAAGAGTAGTAATTATAATAAATTTAAAGCCAAGTACCTAAAATTCAATAAAACATTAGATTGCGAATGATATTTTCCTAGATTTTTAAGATTACTTGGTAATTCAAAATGATATAAAAATGCGCAAATTTTATATTCATTAAGTACTTTTTACTGAAATGTCCCCCGTAGAAAGAAAAATAGTTAAATTTCTGGTTGTCAATAAATCCTTCAACCCTTTAAATAAAAACATCTACCTCGTTGTTAAAAAATGCGTTTCAGTAACATTTGTTTCAAATCAGTTTCATTAAATTTTAAATCAAGTAATCTTACTCAAAGTCGCAGACAAGAGTAATTTATTTTGAAAAATCTTTTAATAAAATGAAATAACTGGAAATATCAAATTTAATCTATTAACTTGAAATTAAAACTAAAATAAAGGTTCAAGAAAGATTTTTCTTTCTGAGGTATCGCGTTTCTTTGGAGGTACTTATGTTATATATATTTCTTTGGAGGTACTAATATATATATATATATATATATATATATATATATATATATATATATAGTCATCCGTAGACAGATCTGTTTCGCTGTATCACAGCTAATCAGTACGGTTAGACTCCGATTATATAAATATATTTATTATAAATTATATTTTAGAACATGTACAGAATTTTTTTTTATATATCCACTACAATTGTACATTTGTTTCGACATTGAAACTACAATGTCTCATCAGACGGTGTGAACAGGAATGGAAGACCTCTTTTCTTATAGTTGGTCAGTTGTGTGGGGGATGTTGGTGGGGGTTAGTGATAAGGGAATAAGTCTTGTGGATTGACCGTTCTTCACTACCAATACCACCTTCTTCAAAACTCTAACGGTCAATTCACAAGACTTATTCCCTTATCACTAACCCCCACCAACATCCCACACACAATTGACCAACTATAAGAAAAGAGGTCTTCCATTCCTGTCCACACCGCCTGATGAGACATTGTAGTTTCAATGTCGAAACAAATGTACAATTGTAGTGGATATATAAAAAAAATTCTGTACATGTTCTAAAATATAATTTATAATAAATATTCACAGCTCTATATACTATATATCGAGCACTGTTTTAAATTAATGTTTTGGACGTTGTAAAAATCTTTTTCTTCGTTCTGTATTCACTCGGATATATATATATATATATAAGCACCTCCAAAGAAACGCGATAACAATATTATTAGTTATTACCTTAGAACATGTGCAAACTACAAACTACTACTTTCTGTATTGAAAGAACAATGTCTCATCCGGTAGTTAATA
Source organism: Ascarosepion bandense (assembly GCA_037127315.1). Taxonomy (NCBI): domain Eukaryota; kingdom Metazoa; phylum Mollusca; class Cephalopoda; order Sepiida; family Sepiidae; genus Ascarosepion; species Ascarosepion bandense. The sequence goes on along the minus strand of JBBBDQ010001236.1, from coordinate 3,789,194 downwards.
TTGATGATAAACGTTTTATAGAAAGAAACTTTAAAAGATCAACACCTCCCTTCCTTTATGGAATTTGTATTTTTTGTACGAGAAATAAAGATATTAAAAAGGTGAGGAAAAAAAGGAAAAAAAGATTAAAAAAGAAGATGAGAAATCAAGAAAAGGAAAAGAAAAAGGAAAAGATACAGAAGAAATAAAAAGTGAAGATGAAAATAAGTGAGAAAATCGACCCATGTCTATTGAACAGGTGAAGAGGCTCATCCCTTGTTTCTTGGTTAGGATGTGGTTTCCGGCTTTCTCTTTTCCAATCTTTTTACTCCTACGTAGCCCCCTGTGCATCAGTGGCATTATCGCCTTGCTTGGGGTGATATGATTTAAAAAAATATAGAGAAGGAAAGAGCCAATAGAAACGGCTAAGAGAGAGAGAGAGAGAGAGAGAGAGAGAGAGAGAGAGATTTAAATTTTGGCCGGAAGTGAATTGCGGACAGATATTGACATCGGTGGAGGGAGAAGAGACCAACTAATGCCTTCCCCAAGGGTATTTGCGCGTAAGTGAATGCAACGAATTCAACTCGAATTCGAACTTGGCTCTCCGAGTTGTCGTTCCGAACCGATATCTACTGCACGCCAACGCACAAATATTCGTCAGTCAAGAGAAAGTTTCTCACGACTCTGCAAGATACGAGCTGGCAACTATTCTTTCCTAAACTTGACGCTATTCACGTACTCACTCTTCAATGACAGCGCAACACAATCACGTCTTCTGACACACGCACGGAACACTTAGGGGTGTGTACATCCACAGAAGCAGCACTTGCTGAATTATGACAAGAAAAGTAAGTACATAGTCGCAAGTAACGATTCCATTACCAATCGACAAACATTAGAGGGGGGATTGAAAAGTTCTCAGCTCGACAAAGAATATCTTTAAAAATTCCTTTTTATGATTTCATCACGATTTGGAGAAGTGCATAGAATCGACTGTTCATTGCGGTGAACTTTCCAGTGCTAACCGAAAGAATTCCGATCATCATCAGTTTATTCAAAAAGTTAACAAAAAGAAAACAGTGTTTTTATTAAGATTAAAATGCATTATTTTATTATTATTGTGTATTTATAACATCGAGAAATGAACGCGAATTTAAAATGATAGATTTAAACAGAAACATTTTTGTATGATCATCCGAGGAATTTTAATATTAGTAGTAAGCGCGCGTGCGCGCACACACACACACACACACACACACACACACACACACACACACACACACACACACACACACACTTTCTGATTCTCTCACTGAATACATATGTGTGTGTGTGTGTGTGTGTGTGTGTGTGTGTGTGTGAAAAACAACATGTAGAACGAATTTAATGAAAATCATGCTTTACATGCTCATTCACTGAAAATATTTAATGAACTAGTTTGAAAGGAATGACTTCTATCTATCTATCTCAGTCTGTTCATATCTATCTATCTATTTATCTATCTATCTATCTATCTATCTATCTATCTATCTATCTATCTATCTATGTCTATTCATATCTATGTCTATTCATATCTATCTATCTATCTATCTATCTATCTATCTATCTATCTATCATCTCAGTCTGTTCATATCTATCTATCTATCTATCTATCTATCTATCTATCTATCTATGTCTATTCATATCTATGTCTATTCATATCTATCTATCTATCTATCTATGTCTATTCATATCTATGTCTATTCATATCTATCTATCTATCTATCTATCTATCTATCTATCTATCTATCTAATCTATGTCTATTCATACTATCTATCTATCTATCTATCTATCTATCTATCTATCTATCTATCTATCTATCTATCTATCTATCACATATGGTTAATATCTCCGCCTGTTAAATTCTCTCGTTCTTATATTTTTCTCTCTTTCTTTCTCTCTCTATCTTTATATATATATATATATATATATATATATATATGTGTGTGTGTGTGTGTGTGTGTGTGTGTGTGTGTGTGTGTGAATAATATGAAATTCAAACAAATAAACAATAAAGTAAACTTCAACTAATTTACAAAAAGAACAAGAAGAAGAAGGAGGAGGAAGAGGAAGAGGAGGGACAGGAGTGATTTACACCCCGGGGACGATGGAACCGAATGAACGGAGAATAGGAGGCAAACAAAAAGTAAAAATAATGAATGTCTTTGAATTAAAATTACGGAAAGATTCTGAAATGCACGTTTCCCCACAGGCGAAAAGTCACAAGACTATCGCTATTTCAAAGAAAAATGTTCAGATGAGCTACATCCGGAGTTCAACCAGTTCAGACCTTTACAACTAAACATCTCACTACCCTGTCGCCCTTTCCACGGCAAAAGTTTAGACGAGCTACATTTCTTAAATGCCCCAGTCCAGACCATTACATTTACACCTCTCGCTAATCTATCACTATAGCCATGTTAAATGTTCAGATTAATTACATCGCCGAGTTCAACCAAATCACATATTCACATTTAAATTTCTTACTACTCTATCGTTGTATCCATGTTATATGTTCGGATGAGTTACACTCCTGAGTTCAACCAGTTCATACATTTACATCTAAGCCTCTCACTACACTATTGCTATTTCCATGGCAAATGTTCAGCTGAGCTACAATTTTGATTTTATCCTGTTCAAACCGCTACAGCTAAGCATCAAACGACTCGGTCCCTCTTACTACAGGAAATGTTCAAGCCATCTATATTCATGAAATCATTTAGTTCGGACCCTTATGTCCAAGGCTCATAATACTCTATCGCTATAACCATGCCATATGATCAGCTGAGCTACAATTCTGAGTTCAACCCAACCAGTTCAAACCTTTACAGCTTAAGGATCTCGCTAGTCTGTCGCATTTTCCAAGGCAAATGTTCAGACGAGCTACATTTCTGAGTTCAACTAGTTCAGACCCTTACATCTAAGCATCCAACTACACAATCGCTATATCCATGTCAAATGTTCAGCTGAGCTACATTTCTTAGATCAACCAGTTCAGACATTTACATCTAAGACTCTCACTACACTATTGCTATTTCCATGGCAAATGTTCAGCTGAGCTGCAACTCTTAGTTCATCCAGTTCAAACTTTTACCGCTAAGCACCAAACGACTTTGTCGCTCTTTCCACGGAAATGTTCAAACGATCTATATTCAAGAGTTCAACTAGATGAACCCCTAACATCTAAGCCTCTCACTACTTTATTGCTATATCCATGGCAATGGTTCATCTGAGCTACATTCTTAAATTCAACTAGTTCACATCTTTATAGCTAAGCCTCTCACTACTCTATCGCTATATCCATGGCAAATGTTCAGATGTGTTATTCAAGAGTTCATCCATTTCATAACTTTATATCAAAGTCTCTCACTATCGCTATTTCTATGGCAAATGTTCGGCTGAGCTACATTCCTGAGTTCAACCATTTCATACTTTAGCAGCTAAGCATCTTGCCACTCTTTCGGCTTTTCCACGGCAAATGTTCAGACGAGCTAACTTCCTCGGTTCTACAAATATATACGTAAGACCTAACCTGCCACTTACACAGTGTTGTATTATTCTCATTTCCTTCGGAGTTCGTTGGTAAGAAGGAAGTTTCATTCGGCAGCTTCTTCCTAAGCATTGCTTTGTGAAACAGACTTCCGAGATGATCTTAAACTCATCAAGTCTCGGGTTATCTATTTCTAACAACTTCATTCTGTAACTCTTTACTCTCTGTGTTTTGTGAATAACGGTAAAAAAAAAAAAAAAGAAAGCCAAACAAACAAATGACTTGTTGGTTAGATGATTTAAAAATCCAACTTTGAGGATGAAGCAAGGAGTTGACCATAGTCGGGTTCATTGGGTCTAGGCGAACGGTTCTTTCATATTTTCATATTTTTCGTAAGAAATTGTTTTGACATAAATTCTGTGATGTGTGATAAATATTGCAGCATTGAAGAGTAGGGGATTTTACAAGTATAAGTTCATCGTTTAGAATACGAAAATGATACTGTATTCATTATTAGTTAATCGTACCATGTTAGTTCTTCAATATGGCAGGGAATGCTGGACAATATCATCAAAGATGAAAGAAAAACTTGAAGCAACTGAAATGTGGTCCTACAGAAAGATGCTGCAAATATCATGGATCGAGCATGTGAGAAATGATGAAGTTTTGGAAAGGATGGAAACGAAAAGGAAATTAACACTGAGTATCAGGAAGAGACAGCTGAAGTTCCTGGAAGATGCAATGAGGAAGGAGGGCTTAGAGAACCTCATACTAACAGGCCAGATAGAGGGAAAAAGAGACAGAGGAAAACAGCGGATAACATATTTGAAGGACCTGATCGGGCGGATGACAGAACGGGGGCTGAGAGACGTTACACGAGAAAGCGTGCTAAGAGCCACCAGGGATAGAGAGACGCGGAAAGCCATGATCGCCTACGTCCTAAAATGACGGGGCACATAGAAGAAGAAGAAGTACCATTTAAGATTAATTTTTGGCCCCACTGGAAGCGGAAGCGGGTGGGAAGGAACGCCAACAGGCGGTTAGTGTTTTGGTTTCTGTTCTTGATACAGACTCCCCCCTCTCTCTCTCTCTAACACCCTGTCGTCTTTTTTTTTCTCTTTCTCTCTTTCTATCTGTCTGTCCCCATCTTTCAAGCTTATATTGTTGAATATAAATTCAACCCAAAGACGAACAACGTCTCATTCACCCCTGATCTTTTGGATTTCGTGCGACAGATTTCTTTTCATCTTGCCCCGGAAGCACTCAATTTGAAGCGTCGAGGACAAGGAGCTTCGCTGCGCCTAGAAACAAATTCAACGCAGGCCTTTTCTACTGCGATTCGGAATGCGAAAATAATAGGCAAAGATTAATGTAGGAAGTATCACTTATACTTGACCCCGGAATTAAATCAGACAGCTGCGGAGAGATAAAAAACAAAAAGTTCTCGTTTTACGTACGCCTGTTTGCGACTATCAAAAACGTCAAACAATACGAGTCGATTGGCGAGTAAATTTTGTCGATCAATGCATTTTTTTTTTTTTAAGGTGGGTTAAGATTTGACACCGGCGGGGGGGATTGATAAATTAATTCATGGCTTCTATTCAGAAGTAAACACCCGAGACGTCAGTCAGTCAGTCAGTTAAGTCCCATATGTGAAACACGCTTGGGCGATCATGTCCCGAAAGACACATGACTGACTGGGCAGAAGATTATCCCGCAGTAGGTTGCCATTGCTTTCTGCGGTAGACTGGTTGCCGACCAAAGCTATAGAACCCAATCTGTCCTGCTATTTGACTCATAGCTAGAGGGGGAAGAGATGTATTATATTATTAAGTAGTAATTAGTGGGGGATCAATTTATTACTTCATAACAATAGAAAACTGATCCCTCACTTTATGACCAGTAGAAGCCTTAATCATGCTTTCAACTATTATATTCAGTCAGTTAAGTGCCATACGTGGTACATGCTTGGGCGATCATGTCCCGAAAGACACATGACTGACTGGTCAGAAGATTATCCCGCAGTAGGTTGCCATTGCTTTCTGCGGTAGACTGGTTGCCGACCAAGGCTATAGAACCCAATCTGTCCTGTTATTTAACCCATAACTGCAAGGAAGAGACGGTATTTGCGTGTAAGTGAATACAATGGATTCAACTGGAATTCGAACTCGGCTCCCCGGCTGAGTTCAAATTCCAGTTGAATCCATTGTATTCACTTACGCGCAAAGGTAGTACAAATGGCGATAAATATCATTGCTTGCAAGAAAATTGCTTTTTCAATTGTAATGCAATGACATTTAGACATTTTAATTGAATGAAATTAACTGGGAGAAAAACATTCTTAATTCCATACCAAGTATATATATATATATATATATATATATATATATATATTGTGTGTGTAGTTAGACAGCAATCTTTCATTGATGCATGTTTCATTAAATAATATAGACAAGTTTTGTCTATTTATTTTATGTATTTTTTTTCATATTGTCTGATTAGCTTAATAGCATTATCATTAAATGAAGAAAGAAAATCACAATATTGATACATAATTCATTTTATAATCCAATCTCGGGTTACATAAGCCATTTTCAAAGATGTCAATTACATTAGCAATTCATGGATAAACAATAATGAGAGTCTGTTTTTTTTTTTTTTTTTTTTTTTTTTTACTTGAAAGATGTCATTATTGATTGTATGTGAATTGCTAACGTAATGAAAATAGTATAGTTCTTTTGTTAGTAATGCACAATAACATGTGCATCAACTGAACTGTTCTGGTGTCCAGTTTTTGTGCTCTCTTCCCCATGCTAGTCTCTTATTATTTCCTGGCTGCCTTGTAAAATTTTGCAATAACAAAAGAACCATTCTATTTTCATTTAGAATTATCCACTTGGCAATAAATACTCAAAATACTATGAAATACAATATTTCTTTAAAAAAACCTGGAGTAGCCTAATACTTATGGCCGGTAGCGTATATATATATAATAAGATTCATGCCTCTCTGTTGACGTTCAAATCACTCTGAAAGCCCCAGAGCTCGTTTGAGTTCTGCAGTATCAAACCGGGCTTGTATTCGATCGGAAAATGTTTGGGAACATCAGGTACTGTAATTACCACCCACTACTATTCGAAATTGGTATCGGCTATAAATAACTCATAAAAGCTTGATAAATCATAAAAATCCAATCAATGAACAACCTCTTCCCTGAACATCTGTGCGTGTGGTTATTTTATTTACTAAATTCAGTTTGTACATTATTTTTAAGACAACAGTGTCCATAACATATCTTATTCGTTAAAGCAATTGAAAGCTTTTCTATTTAAATAATATCTCAGATTTATTCATTGTTTTTTAACAATTCAGAGCAGAATTTCAGTCAATGATGTTCCTGTTTTCAAAAAAGAAATTGATGATTAAATTCTTCAAGGACTTCTGTTATTAACTAATGTAAACATTAATCCGTACAAAAATTATTTTCTCGAAATTTCGTAAATTAAATAAGTGTGCGCGCAGGGATGGATGTAAAAAATATTTTTACCAAGATTCTCTAATAAAAGAGAAACATTTCTAAAACAATTTAATTCATTTGTGAATAAACCCTGAAAGATTAATCTAATCCGACAATATTTGATTTTTGCAAGAATTCCCAAATTAATGTGTTTTTCACCGTAAAAAAAAACAAACTAAAATGTCCTCTAGTAAATTCCCCCCACTCACGATGACGTGAGAAAAACAAGGTTTCAAACATTCGAAAACGGATAAAGAATATCTATATAATCATTCTGCTTGTTCCTTCCTTAGTTACTTAGTTCCTTCGTCCGTTACACACTTACTCTCTACACAAGCTTTTCCTTCCCCTCTATCTTTTTACTCTCCTCAGCCTTTCTCCTTTGCCAAACGGAAGGGTAATAAAGGGTGAGAGAGTAGTAGGAACGAGCCTATAGCATTACCGTATCAGTAGCAGCTTAAGCTGGTGGTTGTAGCAGTAATTGTGCATATGTGTGTGTGTACTGTACAATATAGTAAAAATAAGTAAGTTTCTTGTCGTATCCGCGACCTAATAACGAAATTTCTGGCCTCTACAGCCTTGGCCATTACTCAGTTGGTCTTTTCTGTTTACAATGGACACAGGAGTCATTATTTTTCAGTAATAAAAAAACATGTTCTCTTTCAAAATCTTTCACAAAACAGCGTACAGTATTTTGGTTCTTGTCTGTGCATACGCCGCTTAATATAATATAAGATTACAGTAAAGTAGCTTCTATGGATATTACTTTTATAGATATTTTAATAAAATTACACTCTGATTTATCGTTATTTTATTATCCAAATGCCTTTATGTCTGAAGACGTTACTATCATTTGTAATATGACAAAGCAAAATTTTTCCAGGAAATCATAATTATCCTTCCGTGGAAATTCCACGGGTTCCGCATGTAATATAATAATAAACAAATCTTTTAGTTTTGTTTTTCTTAATCATAACAAAGATTTTGGCGATAAACCTTTTTTTAATAAGTTTGGAGAATTCTTTTATCATGGTATGCTCATTTTCGGAAAATCTTTGGATGTTCCTATCTTAATTTGCTCCAATGTCACATTAATAATCAGGACTGACCTCTCTACAGTATTAGTGTTGTACTTTTTTTTTTTTTTTTAAGTTGCAGTTCGGTCCCGGTCAATTCCGACTGAGGAAGTTCTTTCCACTTTGTGTTAAAGTCATCATCTTTCAATGAGTCCAGTTGAACTTGTCTGTCTTTGTCACGTGTCTTTATGAATGAACATCAATAGCAAAATGGGAAAGGATGTTAAACGGTGAAGGCTGACCAATTGCAGTCAGCTGACATTGGTGTTAACGTCTAATTACAAGTTGCCAAAGGGTGAATCCTAACAAAAGAACAGCGATAAAAGGAAGAAAATCTATTCCCTATAATCACCCCCTTTGTTGTTCTCAGTTTTTTATTGTTTCTCGTTTGTTTTGTTTCAGATTTAAGTCTGGTGCCTGCACGCACCTTAAAACTAAAACAGATAACTAAAAAAGAACTGATCAAAAGATCTTTCTAGAATTCATGTGTAGAACAACGCCAGAAGTAAGACGATCTTGCATCTAAATGGGGACGCCACCTGAAGTAGGATCATTTGCAATCTAGTTTCAGAAAAATCCTAATTTCGGATGTTTGGCTATCACTGTCGAGGATTTGTTCCAAGACAAAATTAAATTATCACATTTTTTTTAATTAAGTTTCGCTTAAATTAGCACACGAAAAAAATGATTAAACAAAGGCGTGTTAAATAAAGGCTTACGAGTTCATTTAGACAAGCAACAATTTGAAACATGAACAAAAATACGGTTTACCAAGTGCAAAATATATTTATTGATACGCGAACCTTGACGTGTTCGCGTCGGATTAAGATATCTATCTGTATGTGCGAATTACGTGCGTATTGGCAAGGGTGTCCGCATCACGTGTGTGCTTTTAAGCGTTTATGCGTGGCTGCGTGTATGAGAAAGGCCAGAGGATCTGGTGTCGCTTAGTGTAGGCTATTACCAGTTTATGACCTGTGCAAATTCTGTGTACTGCATAGTCTCGGGCGTCCGTTTAGTTTGGCTGGCAGGATGAGATCCCCTTTTCCGTCATTTTTGACGGACTATTTATGATGGAGTGCGCGGACTTAGTTGAGAACAAAATTTCATACCTACTTGGCGATTTGAATTAACTGTTTGAACCAAGGTAAATGAGTAGTAGTTTAAAGAGAAAGAAAAAACGTATTTAAACCCATCGTTTTTTAGTCCGCTACAGGCTCAGAAGATAGAGATGTGTACTCATCGTGGCATTTGATATCGGAAATTGGCCTTTGCAGCTTCAAAGACCTACTCAAGTAAATTAAACACGAGAGGCTAAGTTTAGTAAATATTCGTATAATTTCGTTTATGTATGTGCGTTGTGGTGCATTGGATATCGGCTCGGAACGAGAAATCGGGGAGCCGAGTTCGAATTCCAGCCGAATTCATTGCATTTACTTACGTGCAAATACCCTTGGGAAAGGTATTAATCCGTCTATTCCTTCCAGTTATGGGTTAAATAATAGGACAGATTGGGTTCTATAGCCTTGGTCGGCAACCAGTCTACCGCAGAAAGCAATGGCAATCTACTGCGGGATAATCTTCTGCCCAGTCAGTAATGTCTCTTGCGAGACATGATCGCCCAAGCGTGTATCACGTATGGCACTTAACTGACTAACTGATATATATATATATATATATATATATATATATATATAAACGAAATTAGACGAATATTTACTAAACTTACCCTCTCGTGTAATATATATATATATATATATATATATGTGTGTGTGTGTGTGTGTGTATATATATGTATATATATGTATATGTATACCTGTGAATAAATATAGGTATGTACGTATATATATATATATATATATATATATATATAATATATTTATGTGTGTAATATATGTATAAAGATGTACGTGTATATCTATATATATATCAGCATGCGGTGTAGATATAGAAGAATCCAAAGGACTATCCTGTACATACAGTGGTAGGATAACTCTCTAAGATAGCTCTAAATATATATGTATATAAATGCATATAATGCAAATATAAGAAACATTAAGACCGACATGTTATTTCATGGTAAGTCGGAAGTAGAAGCCTATTTCAGGCGAACCATCATCAGCTTCCGTCTTTATTGTACAAAAATTTTTACACGAATGAAATTCACAAAGACCTAAAAAACGAATAAAAATAAAGGTTGCTCCCTTTAAAGAGAAAATTTAAGAAAAAATACATCATTACATCAGTTGGTCACTGAAAGAGTCAAAAATTTCTATTTACCCATTTAGTTCCATGAGGTTCTCTTTCAGGTTTTAGTTGGTCGGCAACTTTTAATAGAGATTTTTTTTCGACAGGATATACAAATCCTGAATGAGGCTGGAAGTGATAATGTCAGCAAATCCTTTTAACAACTAACTACTCTCTTCCCAAAACCTATTTTTATCGGGGCCAACATCTAATTTGCATATTTCTCGAATCATCTCGATTTTTCTCGAACATTTTAGGATCTTCCAAATATTCTATTTCTAATTTCTCTATTTTTACAACTACTTCATGAAATAATTTTTTTTTTGTAATAACAACTAGGACTCAGTAGAATCCCTTACTATAACTTTTTAGACATTATTAATATTATTTTTTATATATAAATATATCCTCGTAACATTCCTGTTTTTTCCATTTTAATTAATGTGAAATCGCCCGGTTCACACTCCACCCATGTCTATTGGACAGGTTAAGACGCTCATCCCTTGTTCCCTGTTTAGGGTGTGTTTTCCGGCTTTCTCTTTTCCAATCTTCTCCCTTTTTTTTTCAATTGGAGTAGATAGATCTATCTATCGCCCGGTTCACACTCCACCCATGTCTATTGAACAGGTTAAGAGGCTTATCCCTTGTTCCCTGTTTAGGATATGGTTTCCGGCTTTCTGCTTCTCCGATCTTTTCGCTATTACGTAGCCCCCTGCACATCAGTGGCGTTACCGCCTTGCTCGGGGTGATACGATTAAAAAAAAAAGTTAGGAGAATACACACACACACATTCATACATAAGCATATATATACGCAACATATAATCAAAGACTACGCGTAAGAGCGGATGTCAACTAAAACCTAAAGATACATTCAGCATGTCAGTTAGACTGCTGACTCGTAAATTTGAAAGAAAGTGGGTTAGGTGAGAGAGAAAAGGGAAGAAGAAGAAAGAAGAGAAGAAGAAATTTAAAATAGAAAGAAAAGATGATAGGAGAAAATGAAAATGAAATAAAATATAAAAATAAATATTATATATTAACGATGAAAAACAATATAAAATTAAAATTTAAAAAAAAATTAATTTCAAAGTAAGCCTGATTATACTATTTAAATTTAGTTGTTTAAACTTAATTATTTAGTTTAAAAATAAATTTGCATATTACTAGTGAAAGGATAAGAAATTGGAATTTTAAAAAACCTAAGAAAATTAAACAATTAAAATATACTAGTTAATCAATCCGTTTTAATCCCAATTACCACCATATAATCAAAATTATACTAATTATTCGGTTAACAGTACATTAATAATATACAATATAACTTAATAATACAATAATGTAGGTAAATCTTTCGGTCAACGGTTCAGTTATAATACAGTATAACTTTAGTAATGTAAAAAAGCATAGATATATACACGTACAACTCACACACACACGTAAATGCGTACACACATACCCGCACACGCATATATATGTATACACATATATGTACACGCACACAGATACATATACACATATACGAACACACACATATATATACACTCAAACACCAGCAAAAACAAATATGTAAGCAATACCATAGACATATAAAAACCCGTATATAAAAAAAACCTCGATACATGTAACAATGGTGTACAAATAAACAATATATATTCCGTAAAATAGTGTGATGTGTGTAAAGTCTTTAGAGGAATGAATGAGGAGCTAAAAGTTTAACATAATTTAAACCGACTCCTATGTCAGTATTTAAAAATTAGTTCCCTCCTCAGATTCAGCAGATCCAATTGGTTTTTGTGTTTTATAATAGATTTTTTCATCTAGGCATACGCGACAATCTTTGAAGTTGATGGGTGTGTTAGATTTTTAATGATATTCCATTTAATCAGAGGGGTTAAGGTATTGTCTTTCAATAACCAGAAATATTGAAAGACAATAACTTACGCGCACTCTTTGATTATATGTTGCGTATATATATGCTTATGTATGCAATATGTGTGTGTATTCACCGAACTGATGTAATGATGTATTTTTTCTTAAATTTTCTCTTTAAAGGGAGCGACCTTTTTTATTATTCGTTTTTTTAGGTCTTTGTGAATTTCATTCGTGTAAAATCTTTTGTACAATAAAGACGGAAGCTGATGATGGTTCGCCTGAAATAGGCTTCTACTTCCGATTTACCATGAAATAACGTGTCTGCCTTACCTTTGCTGGAAGAAGCAATCCTACCCGGTAAAAACGGCTAACAGAAAGAGCTACAATTGATCTGTAACAAGATGTCACATCTGTCACATCTTTCAAAACAGACGTCAAGTTCATTAGTCATAGTTGCATAGCACACAAATAGACATTATAAAATATGAGAAAGTTACCGCCACATTTCATAACACTCTACTGGAAAGACTGGATCTTCATTCGGCTTCAGTTTTCGCCATACACTAATTCAAGCGTCAGCAGGGAAAAAAAAGTGGTTCTATGCTATCTACAACCACATTGCGACTCCAAACACAAAATAACTAATGATCCATAAAAAATACATATAAAACACATTTAAAATATAAATTTAAACAAATTTATCAAAATGATTTTAATAAAGATTTCTTAAATAATTTCTTAAGAAATTCGTAAATAGTTTTATTAAATAATTGAATTTCAGTTTAACTTATTATATTTAATTTTAAGTTGATATAAAATATTAATAAATCATTAAAACTTCTCAAAATTATTAATAAATTATTAAAACACCCACATAGACTCACATACGCTCCATATAATATTGATATATATCTGTGTGTGTGTGCGCGCGCGCGTGTGTGTGTGTCTGCGTGTGTGTGTCTGCGAGTGTGTGTGTGGGTGTGTGTATGCGTGTGTGTGTGTGTGCGAGTGTGTGCCTGCGTGTGTGTGTGTGTGTCTGCGTGTGTGTGTGGGTGTGTGTTGCGTGTGTGTGTGTGTGTGTGTGTGTGTGTGTGTGTGTGTGTGTGTGTGAATTAACCGAAATAATTTTCCATGAATAATACTTTTTGCCAAAGTTTTCAATCCGTTTCTATAATTTTTTTTTTTGTAAAAGAAATGAAAACATCCCATCCAAAGTATGAAAATCTCGAACATATTATATATATATATATATATATATATATATATATATGTATGGTTAAATTGTAATAGTGTTTAGTGCCAAAATTCCTGTTTTATTAGTGCAAAGGCATTTTAGTGGATACTTTCACTAATTAGTTGAAGAAACAGCATTGCATGATGTTAAAAGTCAAATAATGGTCGAATTTTGATGAATCTTTCAGGACTTGAAAGAAATTATTTTTGAAATCATTAATTTTATAACCTCTTGGTAAATTCTTTTTTTACATCTATTACCTGCACCCTAATTAATTTCCTAAAATTTCTAGAAATTGACGACTGACTACAAACTTTTTTATTAGTTTAGTGCAGGACTCCTTTTCAAAACAGTTGCTACTTTTTTTGAAAATCTGCTCCGAATAGTGAAATAAAAAAGGCAATAAAACTATGTCATTTTAAAAATTTAGATAAGCTTTTAATTGCTTTTATAAATAGTATATATTAAGGATATCACAGTCTGAAGAAAAAAATTACGATGATGAATAATGAATTTTTACAAGAATTGTTTTCATTTTTATTTTGTAATTATAATAATTTATAAAGTTTCAAAAACCTTTTAAAACTTCTTCCAATCACTGTCTCTATTAAATTATTAAGTTATTAAGTGAAGACTATACTTACTAATCAAAAATTGAAGAGCATAATACAAATTTTCAAGGAGCAAGATTTTTAAAATGATTAAACTTTTTTTTGTCAATGTAAAAATCTTATTTTTTTTGTATGGAATGTCCTAAGTAAAACAATTAAAAGGTCACGTGTTTCAAGGGTTGTTCCCTTTGCAAAACGTTCATTTAGATTTCATGAATTTATGTCAATTCTGGTCAACTATGCTTAGCTTGTCAACACATCTGGCTGACATCAATCATTTAAGGCGTCAGAAAATATTACCTCCGTGATTAAGAAAATGGACAAAAAGAAGTTGAGATTCTAATCAATATAATTTCTACTTTAAATACATCAGAATATTTTGCTTACTGGAAATAGTAATTTGAATCATTTAGCTTTCAAGTTAAGCTAAAATGAAAGCTTCAAGAAATCATTTTTATTCTTAAAAATTCACTTTATATATATATAAATATATATATATATATATATATATATATATATATATATATATATATATATACATTGTATATAACAAGCTAAAAGCCCACCTTCTTCTACCGAGCGCCCATAGTGGTAGAATCGCCGACTGACGTCAATTCGGTTGGGTTTCAATCCTGGCTAGTAGCAGTCGGAGGTCTAACCGTACTGATGAGCTGTGATACAGTGAAACATATCTGTCTACGGATGACTATATATATATATATATATATATAGTACATATCCGATGTACTGAAGTTATCTTTCAATGTGAAGTGTCTTTTTATGACAATAGCGGACTGTTAGAAGATGTTTATGCAAAAAAAAAAAAGTAAAAATAAAAAAATAGTTAATAAACAATATCTAAACAAAAATTATTATTATTAAATTTTTTGTGCAAAGAAATATTGGTTTATGTCCCAGTTCATTTATATACATATAACTCGATTATGATTGATAGTGAACAGGATACCCACTTAAAGATTTCAAATCTGATTATAAAATTTAATAGAATATGATATTTGCGTTCAAATCCCAAGTAGGAAGTCACGACTGCTGTTTAAGGGGAAAAGATTTACATTATAGACGTTCGTGTGACTTTCAGATGCTGTTTCAAATAGAAAATCACTTTTCGATTTTCGAAATATTTTTTAATTAAATTTTTTTATAATCATAATTCGGTAAATCTGATGTATTTCACGACCTCTATCGCCTTACCATTCACCGTTCGCTTAAGAAAAAAAAAAAGACCCGATTTTCATCGTCCCCAACTGACCATCTGCGTTTGTCATCCTTCTTTGCTATTGCCGTCTTCTTTCCTTGCCTTTGTGACTACTTATCTTAGTTACACGGTTGATTGGCACTCACACCTCTCGGCCCTCCCCGCAACAAGTTCTACAAACGGGCAGTGAGAGAAAATAAACTATTAGAGTAGAAGGGGCGATTACATTTAACTATTTCGGCGGTTAAAAGGAGGGGCCTCGATGTCAATCTAGTAGCACGGTTAAATTTACCCGGACGAGGCACCAAGGAAAAAAAATTGGTCGTCAGAGGAGTTATCACGAAAATAGTTGTAGAAAAGACGAAAGGAAGAAACATCCCATCGGTGAGAAAGTGACTGAAGCCGAGATGCCAAGTCAGGATTCATTATATTGCACATCCTTCTTTGGAGTTTGTCAAGAACCTCAAGATGAATAGCAGGAGCACTCGACCCGATATGGCAACAGTATTCAATGCACGGACGAATAGTAGATTTATAAATGTGTAAAATTAATTCTGACGAGAAAAACTTCCTAGTCCGACACAGTGACCCAGCCTTCCTTGCAATAGGTGCAGCTATGGATTCGATGTAGTCATTCCATTTGAGATTATTTGAGAGAGTAAGACCAAGGAGACGAAGTGTGTTACAAGAAAATAGATTACCATTTGCTTTCAGAGAGCAAGAAATATATTTAAACTGCTTTTGAAATGTTTTTTCTAGTAGAAGTCGATATCATTTTTCAAGAATTTGTAACAAAATTTGTGGTAATAAATTTCCATCTTAACTGTTTTGTGCTGTCAGAGAAAAGTGTCGTGTCTGATACGATGAGTTAAAACAGCGAAGAAAGTAGCAGAGAAAACAGCATGGACCTTTGTCACAACCAGGAAATGCAGCGGTTTTGGAATCTGAGCATGTCTATAAGTAGCAGAGAAAACAGCATGGACCTTTGTCATAACCAGGAAATGCAGCGGTTTTGGAATCTGAGCATGTCTATCAAGAGTAATTGGGTTGGGACGGAATGGATTAAAAATGAACTGCTTACGTGGTTAGGTTGGGAGTTGGAAAACTTTTCGGATTAGCCAGAGCACATTTTTGTGGTCTAAAGGAAAATATTTTTAAAGTCAACCGCAGAGAAAAGACCATCAATAAAATACGATGCCGTATACATCCGTTATTGGATATTTTCTCCTAAAAAACATCTTGGGACCATTCCGAGCGCATTCTTTGTTTTAATTGACTTCCGGGAATGATTTCGAGAGTGTCTTCTCCTCAGTCAGGGTCTAATTTCACCTTAGTTATTGTTGACACGTATTATTTAATTATAATAAATATAAAAATTCTCATTATAAACCAACTAGCAGTATAGCCCGGCGTTGCTCGGCTGTAATGAAAGCTTTAAAACTAATTCATGGTCCTGGAGCTCAGACTCATTGGAGGTTGGCACGAAAGACTAAAAAGCAATAGTTGTTTCCAGTTAAAGCGAAACCGTAGACTGACAGAAAAATGAATGGATGTAAGTCAAATTCTGATTTCCTGGTATCAATACCAAATTTTCTGCACTATTGTAAGAACTGCAACCTTGAAACTTTTGAATATCGTTTCTTGTGTCTTTGTCTATGAGTGTATCAAATTTGAATAAAATCGGACCACTCCTTCTATAACCCAATTTTTTCTATTTTCGATATTTATCGGGGGTACCTCGACAGAAAACCTAGCTAAGAATACTCGCAGACACATATAGTACAACTATGTAAATTTTCAAGAAAATCTGTTCAGCTGTTTCGGAGTCTATAGGTAACGGACACACACAGAGACAAAGTTCCATTTAAAAATAAGTTTAGATTAAGCGAACACCCATTCATGCGCATTAAAAAGAAACTACTACAATAAAAAGCAATAAAAAGATAAGACCACTTGGAAATAATACAACATTACAAAGAAGTCAACACGACAAAAGCAATTAAAAACAACTAACCACCTATAGAAACACTCACATACCAAAATATTAAATTACATCAAGTTCCATGTAAATAAGAAAAAAAACAAAACAAACTAGAACACAACGACAGATGTAAATTAAGTCCTGATGAATGAAGGACATCACAGTGGTGCTTTCACAAAATTTCGAAGTCCTCATGAGTCTGCTCAGTTGAGAGACAAATTTCTTGACGTTAATCCTATTAATGCTCTATCTCGATATCGAGCACTTTAAGACAAAAACCTGCTTGCCAAAATATCTTTTTATCAGTATTGGAGTAGATAGACTAAACATTGGAGTAGATAGACTAAATATTGGAGTAGATAGACTTAACTATCGCCCGGTTCGCACTCCACCCACGTCTATTGAACAGGTGAAGAGGCTCATCCCTTGTTTCCTGTTTAGGATGTGGTTTCCGGCTTTCTCTTTTTCAATCTTTTTACCCTTACGTAGCCCTCTGGGCATCAGTGGCGTTATCGCCTTGCTTGGGGTGATATGATTAAAAAAAAAAAACACTGAAAAGACAACAATCTTGGCAATAAGCATCATCACAACGCAACACTATATATATATATATATATATATATATATATATATAAGTGTGTGTGTTTGTTTGTGTATATGTGTGTGCGCGCACGTGCGTTTGTGTGCGTGGATTTACATCAATGCCAATTTCTATCTCTTCAACACACATCTATATTCACCGGATTTGTTTCCGCCATTTTCTTTTCTTTCGTTGCTTCTATATCCTTTGTGCAGACGATGCAATAGATGGCATCTCGGGGAGAGAATTCGAAGAACCGAGTTCGAATTCCAGTGGAATTCATTACATTCACTTACGCGCAAATACAATTGTGAAAGGTATGAATCCAATTCTGTTCCTCCAAGTATGGGTGAAATAGTAAGACAGACTAGGTTCTTCAATCTTGGCTGACAATATATCCTAGAAAAGAACGACTCTGAATTCGAAAATGTTTCGGTGTAGAGCTAACAAAATCCTACCCCTTAAAACGTACTTGCTAAAGAACCCACAGCAATAACACCTTGTGTGTTGTGAGCTGTGGTCCTACAGTGTTCGATGGAATCTGCGGAACTTTAGCCGTTTGATTTTATTGTCTTTCGTCTCATTTCATAAGGATGTGCGTTATGGTCCAGTGGATATCGACTCGGAACGAGAAAGCGGAGAGTAGAGTTCGAATTCCAGTTGAATTCGTTGCAATCATATACGCGCAAATACCTTGAGAAAAATATTAATCCGTCTCTTCCTTCCAGTTATGGGTTAAATGATAGGACCGATTGGGTTCTATAGCCTTGGTTGGCAACCAGTCTACCGCAGAAAGCAATGGCAACCTACCGCGGGATAATCTTCTGCCCAGTCAGTCATGTCTCTTTCGAGACATGATCGCCCAAGCTTGTATCACGTACTGGCACTTAACTGGCTCATTTCATACCAATTTTTGTTCGCTACGTCCTTTTTATCCCCATTTCGAAAATAAATTTCTCGTTTGTAATGTCGCATTTTTAAAGAAGAACTAAAACCGAAAAGTTTGAAACTTTTTTTCTATGTTGTAACTATTACCATGAACAAAGCCCGTTTTGAAAGTAATTCTTTGATTGCCTCTGCCAACATCTAAAGTAAAATCCTCACATGAATAAGGCCCTGGTGACCAGTCGACCGAATATGGCTTCATCCATAACGGGCTCTTAGAATAAGGCATTGTGGTACAGTGAATATCGGCTCGGAACGAGAAAACAGAGAACCGAGTTCGAATTCCAGTTGAATTCCTTACATTCACTTACGCGCAAATACTCTCGAGAAAGGTATTAATCCGTCTCTTCCCTCCAGTTATGGGTTAAATAACATGACAGATTGGATTCTGTAGCCTTGGATGGCAACCAGTCTACCGCAGAAAGTAATGGCAACCTACTGCGGGAAAATTTTCTGCCCAGTCAGTCATACCTCTTTCGAGACATGATCGCCAAAGCGCGTATCACATATGGCACTTAACTGACTGAATCGTATAAAATGTACGGATAACAATTAAAATAAAATCAGCCATCCTTGTTTAAACAACCTAGTTCGTTGCTTTAACCTTTTGTACTAATGCCTTTTGGAAGGGATTTAATATGTCCCTCCCACCAGACAAAAAAAATAGCAGAGTAAACTGGGTAGCAGCCAGTACAGAGAAAAAAAATTTAAACTGTGGAAAAGGCAACAGGAAACCACTTCACTATCTTTCCCAAGTGATAACAATTTACAAGTAATAAATGGAAAGGAAGCTGTTTTTATTGTTTTATTCGTTTTTTATGACTTATCAACCACTTGTAGGTTATTTAAAGCCCGAAAATACTTTTAGATTGTAATTGTTTTTTTTTGTTTTTTTGTTGTTGTTGTTTTTTTTTTTTTTGTGGGGGGGGTGATCTTAATTGTTCAATTATACAAGTTTTATTAATTAACCCATAGCTGGGAAAGAATAGTTGGATTCATACCATTCAATAATATTTTTGCATAAGTGAATATAATGAGCCTAACTGAAATTAGAACTCGACTCTCCGTTTAACAATTCCATGCTTTACCTATTACATCACCTGCACATTCAAGCTTGCAACACCTGATATTCCCAACCGGTCACCCATCTAGGTACTGACCTGGCTCGATGTTGCTTCACCAGTGTTTCAACGTGATGTAGCAGTAAGTCTAAAAAGGAAGCTGTGAAGAAGCATAATTGCATATATTCTAAAAAGACATGGCACTTAAATAGATCACATCTGAGTTTTATTGTAATGAACGAATAATGGTTGAAGAGCTGCGCAAAAAATAATTCGATCAACAAAAAGCACCGTTTCCAGCACCCTACTAACTCAACCTGCTCAGCAACTTAAAAGGTCCATTTAATCAAACGAGTGGAACAATTGTTAGTAACAATATAAGAAGTGAAAGCTTCTCAAATGGATGTCATCCAACTCGTTTAGAAATCTCTACTCTATCAGCCATAGGCAACAAGTCTCTTGGGTCAAACATTTAAAATGTCTTCATGTAAATGAAACGGTTCTTCGCCAGTCCCTACAGAATGGAGCTACACAAGCACAAACAAAAAGCTTTATCAAATAACCAAAAAACACCCATTACTTGAAGACTTCCAACATCAACAACAACGAAAATGTGGAGCGCAGATAAATAGAAGAGACAATCATGACGTGATGAAGGTGTTGACTTGTACGCAACCCTAAACAAAAGGTTTGGAAAGTAACTCCAGTTAGTATTAGAAAGAGCGATAACCGTAATGAACTTCAGAATCTTATCAGTTTAATGAGCCATATTACAAAACTGATCGTCCGAATCCTAATGAACAGAGCGAAGAAGCAGAATCAGACCAGACTTAGGACAAGAACAGTGCGGGTTCGTCAAAGACACTGCAACAAGGAACGCCATATTTATTATTTTGATACTCTCTGAAAGGGCAATATAAATGAAGAAGGACTTGTATCTATGTTTTATCGATTATGCATAGACGTTTGACAAAATACACCAGAAAGAACTGATGGGGATGCTCTGAAGCCTCGACATATTTGGGAAAGACATAAGACCAATCAAGAATTTCTACTGGCAGCAAACCGCCTGCATCCGGACAAGAAACGAATTCAGCAGAGATACAAAGAGCGAAAGGATGTGATTTTTCACCGGATCTATTCAGCTTGTACAGCGAAACTATTCTGAGGACCCTAGATTTTATGCCAGGATTCGTCATCGGGGCCACAATTGAACAACATAAGGTACGCAGATGATACAGTGATGATAGGAGATATGAAAAGGAAGCTACAAGACCTCCTACACAAGGTAGTTGAAGAGAGTGACAATAAAGAACTACAAATAAACTGCAAGAAAACTGAATGCAAGGTCATTAGCAAAAAGAGCAGTCTAAAATGCCAAATACATGTGGGGGATACTAAAATCAAGCAGGTACAAAAATTTAAATACCTGGGAAGTGTTCTAACAGAAGACGGAAAGTGTGACACAGAGATCCGAAGGCGAATTGGCATAGCGAAGGACTCGTTTCAGAAACTGCGTAGAGTATTTAAAAGACAGGAAATTTTTTTTTTAATTTTTAGTATTTCGTGTATGGAAACGGCTATTCTCACTATTTATATTGCATCCAGAATCTCACATTTTTTAAATAATAATGAAAAAAAAAAAAAAGATGAAAAGGGGGGAGTCACATCAGACATTTCTCATTGTTAATAGTAGATATTGTGTTTCTCATTAATAAATTTCATTCTGGCATTATTTGAATCACATTATATAATCAGGGATGTGCATTGTGGTGTAATGCCTAACAGCTCGGAAAGAGAAATTGGAGAGCCGTGTTCGAATTCTAGTCAAGCTTGTCACATTCAGTTACATGCAAATACTCTTGAGAAATCCGTGAATCCATGTCTTCACCACCCACCACGTGGAAAAAAATCTAGCCTTGTTTTTCAACCAGTCTACTGAAGAAAGAAATGGCAACCCACTGCGGGAAAAATCTTCTGCCTAATAAGACATGGATCGAAAAAGACATGATCGCCCAATTGTGTATCACGCATAACAATTATCTGACTAACTGAATATAATCAAAGAACAAATTTCGCTTCTCTGATGCGTTTTGCACGCTGCATTGTGTATTGATTTTATCCGTTAATTTTATTAAAATCAAATTTAGTAGATATTTTTTTGAGCGGAGAAGTGATTGCGTTCTTCTTGGTCACATGATCGACTAAGTAACGATGCTGAGGCGGAAGAGATATAAACCGTAATTGCGTTTCCCAGACTTGAAGAGACCAGCCAAAGTTGTGTACCATCTGTAGCTGAAAGATTGTTTGTTATAGGTGTGGTAAAAACCGAAAATTCTTGCCTGTGTGCAAGAGTTGGGAGAACAAACGGGTGCGTAAACGGGTGACAACTCAGTGGGAGAAGAGAGTAATAAAATTTCTTCATTCTCACTCTTTCTAACTTTTTTTTTTATATATATCTTAATCTCACCCACTCGCGTGAGGAGTGTCACTTCAATTAGATATTTACAAAGTTTCTTCTAGGCTGCAACAAATCCTCAATAATAAAACACTCAGTGAGGATCAAATTCTTTTTCAACGGCTTTTTTTTAATCATTTCACCCCGAGCAAGGCAGAAACGCCACTGATGTGCAGGGGGCTACATAACTGTAAAAAGATTAATTAGAAAAGAGTGAGGAGTACAAACTAGTTAAAAAGGAGCAATAGAAAGTTGAGAATGCAGGTGCGATGACAGATACATAGGTGGAGAGAAAGGGAAGGTTATATGGGGGTGGGGAGAGAGCTAGAATCCAGTGGTTAATAGATGAGTATTGACATTGCATTTAATATCTGGAGGTTGTAGCCGTCAGGAAAGCAAGAATATGGAAGGGAGTTCCACATGCGGGAAGTGCGGGAGAAGAAACTTATTCAACATTATTTTACGCCCATTGTACTACATCAGTCAGTCACTCTTGGGAAAGGTATTAATCCGTCTCTTCCTTCCAGTTATGGGTTAAATAGCAGGACAGATTGGGTTCTATAGCCTTGGTCGGCAACCAGTCTACCGCAGAAAGCAATGGCAACCTACTGCGGAATAATCTTCTGCCCAGTCAGTCATGTCTCTTTAGAGACATGATCGCCCAAGCGTGTATCACATATGGCACTTAACTAACTGACTGTATTACATCAGTGATTAATTTATCTCTTTCGTCCGACTATAATAATGCTTCTGCTAGTCGCTATTTCCCAAGACAAAAAAAAATATGCTAGTTTTAGTTTTACTTCTTCATGAGTGATCATGGCTCTCCACAACTTCCTATCCTTTTCAGTTCTTATTAACGTATGCCTTTTTAATATTCCTCTTACTTACACAAGCACGTTCGCTAGCTTACTCTGTTTCTCTCTACTAATCTTTCATTCAATATGTTCTGTGAGTGTCATATTCTCTAAGCCTTCTTTCGTTAAAATTTTCCTTAATGCTTTCTAATTATACATATGTTCTATCCATCCTTTTAGAAAAAGAATTATATTTTTGTTGTCCACCTCATCTGCGAGGAAATTGTCCAGCATTCACTGCCATATAGAAGGACGTATATCACGTTCAGTAGTCTTTTTCGTTGTTTATAAAGAAGTTTTTCTGTTTTTCGATACTTTGTTTAGCATTTAGAAGGCATTTTCACTATTACAATGCATCTTCAGATTGTCTATGTCCCATTTTTCGTGTTCTGTTAAAACACTTGCCAGATATTCAAACTTCTGTATATGCAGTGAGGCTTCTTCATATATTGTTTTTTTCATTTTAGATGATTAAAATTGCAAATCATATAATTGGACTCAGTACACCCTTGTAAATGTAGGATTCATCCGCTTTGAACAATGAAAATGGGTAAAACCCAAGCAGTGTTTATTTATAAATCACCGGGAAAGAAATGTGACACATGGGGTTTTAACGTGACAATTTAATATGTCCATTCAATTTTGTTGTTGAAAGCAGACGGCAATTAATAATCCAATTCCTGCAGACAAGTGCAATAGAAAGATGCAGGTTAAAAACGGATATATGATGCCGAGATAATTTGCTTGGCTTTATTGTGTGCTTTACAAAGTTTAATGATGAACCGAGGCGTAATGGCTATTCTATGAATGAAACAAGTTGGGATAGTCTTAATAAATACAAAAGGACCACAGAAGAATTCTCGGCTTAACTAAGAAATTCGCCCACTCCCCTCATAAATCATAATTTGGACATTTAGGCAAATTCTGGAAAGTGGTTCGGGGAAAGAATATTTCACCCCAGCCTATTCACACACACACACACACACACACACACACACTTATATTTATATATGTGCGTTGTGATGTAGTGGATATCGACTCGGAATGCAAAATTGGAAAGCTCAGTTTTGAATTCCAGTTTAATTCATGGCATTCACTTACGAGCACATACTCTTGAGAAATTTATTAATCTGTCGTTCCTCCCATCTATGGGTTAAATAGCAGGATAGATTGGGTTCTATAGCCTTGGTTGGCAACCAGTTTACCGCCGAATGTAATGGCAATTTACTGAAGAAGAATCTTTTGCCTATTCAGTCATGTCTCTTTCGAGACATGATCGCCCAAGCGTGTATCACGTATGGCACTTAACTGACTGACTGAT
The DNA here is from genome assembly GCA_037127315.1 of Ascarosepion bandense. Classification (NCBI taxonomy): domain Eukaryota; kingdom Metazoa; phylum Mollusca; class Cephalopoda; order Sepiida; family Sepiidae; genus Ascarosepion; species Ascarosepion bandense. The sequence goes on along the minus strand of JBBBDQ010001236.1, from coordinate 3,764,707 downwards.
ATATACACACACATAACATACCTACAAAAAAGCGATACATATACGTACCTCCATAGAAACGCGATACGTAAGGTGATTTTCTAAGGGTAACTTAGATTTTTTTTTCTTTCAGTTTTTTTTTTAATCATATCACCCCAAGCAAGGCGAAAACGCCACTGATGCGCAGGGGGCTACGTAAGGGTAAAAAGAATGGAAAAGAGAAAGCCGGAAACCGCATCCTAAACAGGAAACAAGGGATGAGCCTCTTCACCTGTTCAATAGACGTGGGTGGAGTGTGAACCGGGCGATTTGGCACAAAGCCGAATATGTGGAGCGCCCAGTAAGGTTCGAACTCACTTCTGCGTTGTAACTGTTTAAGCTTGCTAACCAAACAACGCCGAGGTGTTCCGGTGATTTTCTAAGCGTGGCTTTGAGGTGGCACAATGCCAAAAATATGAATTGAACTCATTACTCAGTCGAATTGATCTAAATAACGCAGAAAACCACTTCGCCACGATGAAGTCCCCAAAACGCTATGTATGAAGTATTAAATTAATTTTCAAAAATGAAAAACCTTTCTTGAAGCTTTTCTTTCAGTTTTAATCTCTACCTAATAGATTAAATTTAACATTTTCAATGAGCAAAATACATTGCCGTATTTCAAATCGATTTGAAATTGATTGAAAATATTTTTAAATCGCTAAAATCGGCCATATTGACAAACCTGTCAACACAACATAATTCTCTTTATTAAAAAATTTTCAAAAATAAATTACGCTTTTAAACCTGATTTAACGTTTAATTAATCTGAATTGAAACAAAGATTACTTTTAGTTTAAATATTACATAAAAACCATTTAGAGATAAGTGTTCATGACAGATTTAAGTTAATGTTTAACATTTTTAAGTAAGGAGGACATAACTGCATTAATTACATTATGAATACAACGTGAACACCTTATTTATATATATTTCTTAACTATCCAGTATTTTCAAAAATTTAGGAAAATATTTCCCGTAGTCTAATGTTTTATTGAATTTCATAAACATTGGCTTTAAATTAACAATAGTTATCGAATTTATTTTCAGATAATGTTTTGCTTAGAACTCAATTTACAACACTAGGCACATTGATATGCACATATAAAAAATGGTATTGGTAGTTGATGAATTGTATTAAGGTTTTCGATTTATGATTAATAAATATCATTATTACTTAATGACAATATCCCCTAACAGGAAATTTAAAAGATTTAAAAGTATTAATAAATTATTCTAAAATTAAAAATGAAAACAATATTTGTAAAAATTCATTATTCATCGTAAATATTTTGTCTTAAGTCAATATTAAGTCAGTATTGTCCATTATATATCTAAACTTATTTATAAATGGAACTTTGTCTGTGTGTGTATGTCTATGCGTGTGTGTCCGTTACTTATAGACTCCGAAACGGCTGAACAGATTTTCTTGAAAATTTACACAGTTGTACTATAATCGTCTGCGAGTGTTCTTAGCTAGGTTTTGTGTCGAGGTACCCCCGATAAATATCGAAAATCGATAATCGAAAAAATCGGTTTATAGAAGGAGTGATCCGATTTTAATCAAATTTGATAGACTCATAGACAAAGACATAAGAAACAATATTCAGAAGTTTCAAGGTTACAATAGTGCAGAAAATCGATAATATATAGCCACACTGATGAGCTGTGATACAGCGAAACGGGCTTGTATGTGGCTGACTAATATATTATGCTCTCATTATGATTGAGCTCTCTGAAGAAGAAAATTTTAGAAACAGTTTCCACTTCGGCTATAATGCGTGACTCTTCAGAAATGAATTGAGTTCTCTCGGTGACTGGCGTCTGTATACACTGCTTACATACAAGACGTTAAAATTTCCCTTCTTTGACCCCATGCGCCGATGGCTTAGGAGTAGAGACTCCGACTGACACCAAATCGGTCGAGTTTCGATCCCGGCCAGAAGCAAGTGGATATGTCTAGCCACACTGATGAGCTGTGATACAGCGAAACGGGCTTGTATGTGGATGACTAATATATATATATATATATATATATATAAATATATATATATAAAAGGCAAGATGTGTGTGTGTCTGTTTATCTGTCTGTATTTTTTTCAGTCCTTTTATATTAGTTTTTGCTTCGGGTTTGACTCTAAGTAGGTATAATTGTAGTTCTTAGTCTCGACCATGATACCATTTACTCAGAGGACTTATTTAGCCTTCAAAATTCAGTTTACGACCAAAAAAACTTATTTGGTATCGATACCAGGAAATCAAAATTTGACTTACATCCATTCAGTCTACGGTTTCGCTTTAACTGGAAAAAACTATTGCTTTTTAGTCTTTCGTGCCAACATCCAAAGAGTTTGAGCTCCAGGACCATGGATTAGTTTTAAAACTTTCATTACACCCGAGCAACGAATAGTCTTATTCATAAAAAAAAACAATTAAAAGCATTTTTTAATTTTATAATGTCTGAGTTCATTGCATTTTGTATTTTATGATTCACAGCAGATTTGTTTTAACTGAGGGCCCAGTTTGATCAAACAATTTTGTTGGTTTTAATTCTCCAAGACCTTCTCCTTATAATTAATATAAACAATACGTGATACAAATATGAATTTTGCGAAATTTCATAAAATTAAATAAGTGGAGAGGTCTAAGAGATGTAAAAAAAAAGATATTTACGAAAATTTTCTAAAAATGAAACTTTTCTAAAATAATTTCATTTTTCATTTTCTAAATAAGTCATGAAAGTTTCATTACAATACAACGATTATCTGATTTTTGTAAAAAATTTTAAAATCAATACTTTTCCAATGCAAAAAATGTTCACATTTCCCATATAAATTTATAGTTAAAAAAAACAAAACACCTACCTCCACCCCATTAGCCATTCTTTTTCCACCATTCGTGGCATTCGTTCCAATTTCTGTTGTGTGGGATCTTATCTTTTGAAAATTCTCTAGATATTTTTGCATTTTGTAAAACTAATTTTAATTTTTCTCTTGCTACAAATGAATTCTCTGTTTCAGGCGATTTCTCGTTGTCGAAAAGATTCTAGCATAGTATGTCCCCAGTGTTATATCACACAGCCTCAAGTAAGTTTGGTTCTCGTGACTAATGCTTACTCTGTGCTAAGTAAGAGTAATTATTGTATTCATCTTTTCTTCACTCAATTTGAGGTGTTAACATCTGCTGATAAAGCAGAATGTTTTGCTCATATTTTTCTACAAATTCTATCTTTGACTCATCTCAAGTATCCTTGCCTGATTTTCCACTCAGAACAAGTCTCTGTTGAGTCAGTGGTTTCTGCTATAGTCTTTAAAATGAATCCTCACAAAACGTGTTGACTTGATTGTATCCCTGCAATAGTCCTTAAGAAATGTGCTCCTGAATTGGCTCCTGTTCTTTCTAAACTCTACAATAAATTCCTTGCTGCTGCTTGCTTTCCTGCTTTTTGGAAATACTCTTCTATAGTTCCAGCTTTTAAGAATTCAAACAAACCATTTGATCCTTCTATTGGCCTTTTAGCCTGTATCTCTTTTTGGCAAAGTACTAGAGTCTCTAATCAACTCTGAATTGGTTAAGCATTTCACCTCACAATCTTCTTTCAGATAAGCAATATGGCTTTTGCTTCTCTATGTCAATTACTCAGGTGTTAGCGATTATTACTGAAAGAGTCTATCAATTTTTAGATAAGAATGGTGAATCTCGGATTGTTGCTTTGAATATCTCAAAGGCATATTAGACAAAGTTTGGTATACTGATCTTCTTCACAATTTTTGGACAAATTTTTTAACTGATTCAGTCTTTCTTATTAAATCGTGAGTTGAAAGTTTTCTCAAATGGTCCCTGTTCTAAACCATTTTGTATTAATGTAGGTGTTTCCCAGGGCACTATTATTGGACCTGTACTGTTCTTTTAATCAATGACCTTCCTGATATCATCATTTCTCGGCTCATTATTTATGTTGTTGACACAACTATTTACTCCTGTCTAAATAGTAATTCTGATCAGTTCGATAAATTCAAATTGGCTGCTGATCTCAAAAAAGCCTCTTAGTCTGTTATTAAATGTGGCTTGTTAGTTTTAATCCCTTTAAGACCAAACTGCTTTTTTTTTAATCGCCTGAGTGAAGCTTTTTTTACCTTCCATCAGCAAACCATCAGGATAATAACTCATTGCATCTTCTCGGACTAAAGTTTTCCGCTGATATGAGATCGAAATACTGAACCAATTGCTAAATCTGCACCTAGGAATGTTGATTCTCTGTCGAGCTAGACAATTTTACTCGCCAGAATTTTATCTTGCATATTTATAAGACTATCATATGATTTTGTTTTGAATATTCCTGCCATATTTGGTCTGATACTGCGACTAAATATTTAACGATTCATTATAAAATCCAAAGAAGAATCTTTCCTTTTTATTTCTTTATTTTAAAATACGAATCTGCAATGTTATTGGTCCTAACTTGGCATCTCGAGTTCAGTAAGTTTCCCACAACCGTAACGTTGTTTTCTTTTTGCCTTTTCTATAAGCATTTTTCATGGTAATTGTTCTGATACTCTTTCTTCTAAATTGGGGAATACTAAAATCAAGAAGGGAAAAATATTTAAATACCTGGGAAGTGTTCTAACAGAAGACGGAAAGTACGACACAGAGATCCGAAACGAATTGGTATGGCTAAGGACGCGTTTCAGAAGTTGAGTAAAGTATTAAGAGGCAGGAAAATTTCACTAGAAATAAAGAAGAGAGTACTGAATTGCTATGTGCTGTCAGTTCTTCAATATGGCAGTGAATGTTGGACAATATCTTCGAACATGAAGGAAAAACTTAAAGCAGCTAAAATTTGGATCTACAGAAGGATGCTGTGGATATCATGGACCGAGCATGTGAGCAATGATGAGGTGATGGAAAGAATGGAAACGAAAAGGAAATTATTACTGAGTATCAAGAAAAGACGGGCTAAAGTTCCTGGGACATGCAATGAGGAAGGAAGGTTTGGAGAACCTGATACTAACAGGCCAGATAGAGGGGAAAAGAGACAGGAGAAAGCAGCGGATGACATATTTGAAGGGCCTGAGTAGGTGGATGACAGAACGGGGGTTGCGAGATGTTACAGGAGAAAGCGTGCTAAGAGCCACCAGGGATATGGAGACGTGGAGGGCCATGATCGCCTACGTCCTGAAAAGACAACAAGAAGAAGTAGAGTGCACAATGAATGCATTCAGATAGGATATCAATCTTCACGAACCGTAAGGAAAGCGATATCAGTATGGCAAAAACGCATGAAACTTATATATCAGGGAATTTAAAATGTGGGAAGCCTCGCTGTTTAATTTATAAACATTTAATAACAGACAAAACATTCTTTGTACCCAACACCAAAATAAAATTACACCCACCAAACCTTACTTGTGATAGCGAAAACATCATATACTTTCTCTTCTGCTCAATTTGCCCCAACAGTGGATATATCGGCGAATCCGGTAATAGCTTTAGATTTCGCTTCAATAATCACAAACTCGACAAAAAAAATGTATACTCCCCAATTGCTGATCATACTTTAGAAAATTGCAAATGTTTACTAATAGACTCCAATTTTAGTTCTACATACACACGCAGAAAGAAAGAAAAAATACTGGATTTTAAAATTAAATACACACAAGCTAGACTTAGGTGTGTTGAATCTTTACAAATATTTCAATAGCTAAAAAAATTTTTTCAGATATTCCAAGAAATTTTTATCTAAAACAAACAGACTTTCTCTACGGACGTGCCGCATGTTGTGAACAAACACACCACGTGATGTAAACACCAAAAAAATATTCGGACGCTATCGTGAAATACGTTTCTAATTCAAATTTAAAAATCACTCGTTTCTGATGAAGGACCGAGGGCGGTCTGAAATATAAAATACAATAATAAAAATAAACAAATACTGTCCAAAAAAAAGTACATATATATATATATATATATATATATATATATATATATATATATAGGGTAGAGATGGATGAAATAAAATTCCGTATCCAAGGAAATATTAATCATAATAAAGTGCTCAATACAAAGTAGAGCGAATAATATTTATTTAGAATTTATAACGTAAATCTTTTACAAAAATAGCCATTTTGTTTCGACACTGTATCTTATCAAGTGATGATGTTGATTTCAAGATGAAGAGTTTTAAAAGTTTCAGAACCAGCCAAACCGCCTTAATCAGGGTGACGTTTTTACGTAGTCAGTGTTGACCAATCAGGTAACTTCTAATTTGAAAAATTTCAAAAAAGACTTTAAACATAATTTGTTGTGGCATTAATGTTAATATTTGATTAAAATGAGATCAACATATTTTATCAACTATTAGCTTCACTTTACAATAAAAATAAAAACGGACAAACTGCATAAAAATCATTACAAAGCCATGGAGTACGGTTCACTAACTTAAACCCCATACAGCATATGCACCTCCAAAACTCTGGAAGAGCAGAACTCTCGTCTGACCTAGCCCAGATGGTTCAATGAGGGATGGACCGACTTGTAAAATTCAATATGTTTAAAACCAAACTTGTAACGTACCACAACCTCTATTGAGCTGACCCTGGTCTTTCATCTATTATGATGAACATATTTTTCTCAAGAAGTCTCCTTACCATGAATTGGGTCTAAAGTTCACCTATGACCTCAGATGGTATTCATATATCCGACCTATTACTAAAGATGCTCGGGAAATGGTTAATTCCCTGTACCGCTCCAGTAAAAATCTGACTCCACCTGTTATAACATATCTTTACAAAAAACAAATCATATCAAAAATGGAGAACTACTGTCATGTCCGAATTGAAGCTGGCCAGTTTTCACTTGCCTGTTTTGATAGAGTTCAAAAGCGTCTACGCGGCCTTGTAGTGCTTAGTTATTTTATATTCTACAACCCCTTTCTTACTGACGAAATGCCGCCATTCTGTCGCTCCACTACCGCTATTTCCACAACATGTGTTTTAACGAACTACATTCCTTAGGCTCACTAAGTTGTACAGTGTAGATCCGCCATACCGCATACACAATAGTGAATCATCTCCATTTTAATTCCACTCGTTTAGCTTATTCTAAAGAAATGCTGCTTTGTGGTACAAACACCCAGCAAAATGTTTTCCCGATCACTACAAACTTGATCTCTTCATATCTAGGATTAACCGTCATCTTTTCTGCATAATCCCATGAACTTCATTTCTTGCTTTTTCTTACACTCATACAGCACCACACTAACCCTACACTGAGTGGCTCTTGGGCCTTGTATTATATTAATATAAAAACCTATTCAAGAAATGAAAGCAAAAAAATTAAAGAAATGAAAATAAAAAAATCGCTACCCGGTTTAAATAATCGCTACCCGGTTTAAATAATCGCTACCCGGTTTAAAAAATCGCTACCCGGTTTAAAAAATCGCTACCCAGTTTTAAAATATATACCAAAAATCAAAGAAATATCTGATTCAAATGAAGTTTTTAGTAAGTATAAATTAATGAATTAATGTTTTACTTAAGAGGGTTGTTATTAAAAAAAATTGGAGGACTATTCAAGTCAAACATATATACAGAGTGATTGAAAAGTGACTCCCCATTTTAAAATACTTATGATCTTTTTATCGTATTATAATTCTGCTTGTTCCTTACTTACTTAGTTCCTCCGTCCGTTACGCCACTGAAGAAAGCTAACACACTTACTCTCTACACGAGCTTTTCCTTCCCCTCTATCTTTTTACTCTCCTCAGCCTTTCTCTCACCTTTGCCAAACGGAAGAGTAGTAAAGAGTGAGAGAATAGGAGGAGAGAGCATATAGCATTACCGTATCATCAGTAGCAGCTTAAGCAGGTGGTTGTAGCAGTAATTATGTGTGTATATGTGTGTGTACTGTACGGTTGTAGCAGTAATTGTGTGTGTATATGTGTGTGTACTGTACAAGTGTAGGTTGGTTTGTTGCCGTATTCCGCGACCTAATAACGAAATTTCTGGCCTCTACACCCTTGGCCATTACTCAGTTGGTCTTTTCTGTTTACAATTGATACAGGAGCCATGATTTTTCAGTATTAATAAAAAACATGTTTTCTTTCAAAATCTCTCACAAAATAGCGTACAGTATTTTGGTTATGGTCTGCGCATACGCTGCTTAATATAAGTTTACAGTAAAGTAGCTTCTATGGACATTACTTTTATAGATATTTTACTAAAATTACACTCTGTGTTATCGTTATTTTATTATCCAATACTTTTATGTCTGAAGACGCTACTATCATTTGTAGTATTTTTTAATCGTTTCACCCCAAGCAAGGCATTCCACTGCCACTATTGCGCTTGGGGCTACATAGGGGAAGGTAAATAGAAAGAGTGGTTAGATATAGGAAATGTCAGTGGGGGTGATAGGTAGTTGGGAGGATGGGAAGAGTGTTTGAAAGAATGGAAGCGAGTTATTGTGTTAGGTGTCTATTGACCTTATATTTAAACTCCTGGAGATTGTAGCCGTCGGGGAAGCGGTCATGTGGAAGGGAATTCCACAGTCGGGAAGTACGAGAAAAAGACTGTTGGAGTAGAAGTTGCGGTTGCATTTTATCGGTTTCACTGTAAAAGGATGGGATCTAGTTGCTAATCTAGTATCTTGTGCAAATTCGAACCTAGGGGGCACCAATGATCTAAGTTCATTGGAGCAGAAGCCGTGAAAGTATTTATAGAAGAGACACAGGGAAGCCACGTCGCACCGGTGAGAGAGAGACTGCAGGCGGTCTGCTAAGTCGGTATCGATCACATTACAGACCCTCCGCTGTACCTTGTCTAGAAGCCCAAGGAGAATAGCAGGGGCACCCGACCAGATATGGTATTCAATGCACGGGCGGGTGGTAGATTTATAAATGTGCAGGATAGATTCGATTCAGACAGAAAAAACCTCCGGGCCCTGCACAGAGAACCGACTTTCATAGCAGTGGATAGTATGACAAAGTAAAATTTTTCCAGTAAATCATAATCATCCTTCCGTGGAAATTCCACGGGTTCCGCTAGTTAACTATAAATTTTTCAAGAAATGGATACGAGAGGAAAGCATTTTATATGCGGTTTTATTTAAAATTCGACATGGGTACCAGATGTTGCTACCAGCTTCTCAAGACGCATAGGAATCGCGTCAATTGGTTTCACCAGGAACTCTTGTGGGATGAAAGATATAACTTCTTGAATACGCTCTTTAAATTCCTTCAAAGTCTTTGGTTTGGTGTTGTAGACTTTCTCTTTCAACCAGCCCCAAAGAAAAATCCAGGGGATGTTAAATTAGGACTCCTGGCTGGCTACTCATACGGAACACGACGACTCATCCATCACCCAGAGAAGTGGACATTCAGCCATTCACGAACGACGTTAGCAAAATGTAGAGGGGCGCCATCTTACATGAAAATTAAATCTTCAAAATTATCCCAAGCTGTAACTGTGGCTGCCGCCAAGTTACCCTAGAAAATAGGCCTAAATTCTTGTTGTGACCAGATCTCATTTTGTAAAATCAGCAGTTTCGTTTCTCGGCAAAGCCAGCTCTGTATTCCATTACCAGTGGCTTTGTCACCCCTTAGGATAATATCGCCAGACAAATTAGTACCCTTCCTTATACCTCTGGCGTATGAATACACAGACGTTGTTCTCAGGCCAAATGCCTAAAACGACCTTTTTAGATCCGGACGGCAAAGAGGATAGTCACATCCTAGTTTTCTCCCTGCTACTAGACATTGACTTTAGTTAACGACAGTGTGCCAGAAAAGTTTTTACAAGGCTGCATTTATATGTGAAATAAATGTTTTTTTTACATATTATATGGCTTTCGTCAGTCCTTTTAAACACACCACTACGTATGCTATACGGCCGTAACACTAATAACTGGCAAGATTTCATCTTACAACATGGTAAGGTACCTTTCAGCATTTATGGCATCGCAAAGAATGAATGAACCCCAAATCCTGTCGGAAGTCATCGCACACCACACCGTTATTTTGGGGGTGAGTTCTGCATTTTTTCAGTGATAGCAAGAGTATCTTCGCCTGCCCAGTAATGGAAGCTGTGACGGTTCACAAACCCCCCGATGGGAAATATCACTTCATTACTCCAGATGATATTTTTAAATATCTGACCGATCTTTATACCAAGCCAGCATATTCTCCCCAAATTCCATGCGAATGTCACACTCTTCAGCGGATAAGTTTTGCATGACATTTCTTGTTTTAGCGTCAACTTAACCATGGACTCCTGTAATGGTCCTCCACCATTTTTGCACTAAAACGACGAATTTCCAAGCTTCATAACATACTGCTAGCTGGGCACGCTCCTGCAGGGTAAGACGTTCGGCCATGCTTGAGGGATTCCAAATTTTAAATCAGTCTGAAAAACAGTGACAAACAGATTAAATTATTATACATTAAAGATCAAACACAAAAGAATTTGAGAGGAAAATTACAATAAATAAATAATTTATAATTATTTTAAAATATATGGTGTTACCTTTCAATTCAGTCAGTCAGTCAGTCAGTTAAGTGCCATACGTGATACAGGCTTGGGTGATCATGTCTCGAAAGAGACATGACTGACTGGGCAGAAGATTATCCCGCAGTAGGTTGCTATTGCTTTCTGCGGTAGACTGGTTGCCGACTAAGCTTATAGAACCCAATATGTCCTGTTATTTAACCCATAACTGGAAGGAAGAGACGGATTAATACCTTTCCCAAGGGTATTTTGGCGTAAGTGAATGCAGGGAATTTAACTGGAATTCGAACTCGGCTTCCTGATTTGTCGTTCCGAGCCGATATACACTGCACCACAACGCACCTCCAACAGTACCAAGAATATATGAGGCACGAGAGTTATATCTGTTTTCAATTACCCTGTTTATAATACTAATATGAATTCGAACGAAATATTTGTGTACGATGCATACTCATATCACATACAACAACTGACCAATGACAGGATATATAAGCAAACAACGAAAAACCAACAGACGATTTATTAAAAAGAAAACAAACAGATATAACTCTTGTGCCTGTTTTTTATTTAAAAGAAAAGCTGATCTGACTTCGGCAGACATTGTAGAGAACACGTCACGTGTTCGTTCAAACAGATTATTTGACCAACGCACGGTTCTACTGCCTTTTCAAAATCTCCAAGACTGGATAGACAGGCGGAGGATTAATCCAAATCAAATAAAAATCAGTAGATTAATTGAAAAAGACAGTAATGTAGAAGATTCACCTACTGACTCACTGGTACCCCAGCAACGTCAAAGAGAAAATGCTGACTGGTTGCTCGCAAACCAACAAGTATCGGCTATTCACTTGCCTTCCTTCCTATTCTTCTGAATGTGTGTACATGAGAAAACCCCTCGATTTCCCACACCTTAAGGACTTTTTGATTGCTATAAAGCCAAACATAATTCTGTCAATGTGAGATATCTTTTTCAGTTAGTATTATAAATCCAATTTTTTTGTTAGATTGTCGATATTATAAAAGCTTAATGTTCTTACTTACTGGATATGCAACTTAATTTCTCATATATTCTTGGTACTGTTAGAAATCAAAAAATTTATTTGAATTTTTGTTCGTGAACTCAAGGTTAATAGAATCAGTTAGTTAAGTGCCATACGTGATACACGCTTGGGCGATCATGTCTCGAAAGAGACATGACTGACTGGGCAGAAGATTATCCCACAGTAGGTTGCCATTACATTCTGTGGTAGACTGGTTGTCAACCAAAGCTATAGAACCAAACCCGTCTTGATATTTGACTCACAACAAGAGGGAGAAGAGATGTATGATATTATTAAGTAGTAATTAGTGAGGGATCAGTTTATTACTTCATAACAATATAAAAATGATCCCCCATTTTATGCCCAGTAGAAGCCTTAATCATGTTTTCAACTGTTATATTCAGTGAGTCAGTTAAGTGTCATACGAGCTACACGCTTTGGGCGATCATGACTCGAAAGAGACATGACTAACTGGGCAGAAGATTATCCCGCGGTAGATTGCCATTGATTTCTGCGCTAGACTGGTTGCCGACCAAGGCTATAGAACCCAATCTGTCCTGTTATTTAACCCATAACTGGAAGGAATGGGCGGATTAATACCTTTCCCAAGGATATTTGCGCGTAAATGAATGCAATGAATTCAACTGGAATTCGAACTCGGCCCCCGATTTGTCGTTCCGAGCCGATATCCAATACACCACAATTGGCGTAAATAAATATTCTCTTGTCGGATAACAGTCTAATTTTCGGTGAGAATGTGCGGCTCAACCTGCTGACGAGCTCAAACAATTTTGATCATTTTTCTGAACCCTAATGATTCGTAAAGACCAAAGGTCAACACGTTGATGTTCTCCGCGCTGTTATTTTTAGCTTCACGTTTCTAGCATCAACTGTTTGCGGTGCTTAGTAATTGAGGTTACTTTTCTTTTTTTATTTATAAAAGTAAAGAATTGCAGAATATAGCATTCTTACCATTTCTTATATTAACCCTTCTCTGGCTTTTTTATAGATTCACACACGCACGCACGCACGCGCGCACACGCACGCACGCACACGCACACACACACACACACACACACACACACACACACACACACACACACACACACATATATAAAAGACACTAAGAGCTTTATTTTTATTTACTAGGCGTTGGCTAAACGAAAGTGCGCATTTTTCCTTACGGGTGCGTCCGAAAGGAAAGGATAAAAGTTCTCAGTTTTAAAAGTGCGGAACAGATTTGAGGTGAGATTTGATAACAACACAAACAATTTATTCATGCTCTTTACCTTCCCAAATTACTTTTATAGGTGGCCTCGTACTTCGTATCTCTGAAATCGACTGTAAAAAATCTCTATGTAAAAAAAAATAGTAACTAAATATTTACACAGTATCTGTTTTGTTTATTCACAAATGAAATTATTTTATGTTTCTCGGGTTTTACTTTGAAAATATGACGAGTGAATTTTGAAATAAAATAAAATTACAAAATAGATACTGCAAGACACATGCCTAGATTCTTAAATTTTAAAACTTTGAATTAATTACAAAAACACCCTATAAAATTATAAAAAATTGATTAGTGTTTCGTGTATTAAAAATATTTTATAGAAGATAAAGGTTTGGTACTTTCTGAATATAATTATAATTATCAAATGATATTTCTGGTCCTTATTTAGTTATCACGTATGTTAAGCCCTGCGAATACCTCAAATTATGGACTATTCTGTTTTGATCACAAGGAAAGACGGTAAAGACATATCAGAGACGCTCTCTGGTTTCAGAGAGAAAGAAAGGATTAAGAAATATTGAATGAATTGATTTGTTATTTAAAACCAGAAAATATTTTAAATTGTAAGACCTTATTGGAGATAATAATAACTGTTACAAGTCCTACTAATTAACCCATAGCTGGGGAAGTAGAAGTGGACTTCTATTTTTCTCAAACATATTTCCGCGTAAAGAATTGGAATTAGAACTCGGTTATCCGATCTCCGATTGCGAACTGTTATTCATTACAGCACCCGCACATCCAAGCTTTCGGCACATGGTATCTCTAAGTGGTCACTCATCTCGGTACTAACCAGGCTTAACGTTGCTTGACTTCGGTGATTGTACTGGAACTAATATTTCAACTTGATATCGTCATAAGCAGAAAGAAAAAAAAGAACCGTCAATAATACTTTCATGTATTTAATGTCTGCTTTGGTAAATGGAAAACCTTTCTATTTCAAACATTTTAATTTGTACCCTCTTACTTCTTTAAATAATGACCTGTTTTCATAGTGGTTATTGCTGTTGCAATATTTTGTTAAAGTTGTTCAGCTCAACTATTTAACAGTGAAGTAGAGAAACTTCAACATTTATTTTAGAGTCGACGAATTCTCTAGTCAAACATAAAATTAACAATTAAGATTTATCCGAAATTTTAAAAGGTAGTTCAAGTGTCCAGTATTCACCATCGAACTAATCTCCTCATCTTTGTTGTTGTCAGAAGTTTCAGTGATTGTACCCTCCAGACTTTTTTGACTATTTTGTCGATCTTGGTAACTTGGACTAAAATAAAATGTGCAGTTTTAAATTTCTTGGAGATTACAAATTATTGCAAACAATCAGAAAGAAACACTTTAAATTTTAGGGCTACATTTTTTATAATCATTTCACCCCAAGCGAGGCAAGACCACCACTGGTATGCAGAGAGTTACAGTGAGAGAAAAAACAAGGTACAGGGGATGTCGAAGAAAGGATTAGCGGTGGATGGGATTTAGGAAAGTAAATGGAATTTAGTAAGAAATGACAATTGTTGTTGCATTTAAACTTTTGGAGATTGTAGCTATCAGGAAAGCAAGCATACGGAAAGGAGTTCCGCAGGCGGGAAGTGCGAGAAAAGAAACTCCTAGAGCAGAAGTGACGGTGTCTGTCATAGGTTACAGTGAGAGAAAAAAAAAGGTACAGGGGATGTCGAAGAAAGGATGGATGGAATTTAGGGAGGGAAGAAATCACAATTGTTGTTGCATTTAAACTTTTGAAGATTGTAGCTATCAGGGAAGCAAGCATAAGGAAAGGAGTTCTGCAGGCGGGAAGTGCGAGAAAAGAAACCCCTAGAGCAGAAGTGTCGGTTACATTTGACTATTTGGAAGATAAAATGGTGGGACCTAAATGCCAATCTCGTAGCACGAAATTGGCATCTAGGTCCAATGTGGTCGGAGAAGCAGGCCAAGAAGCTCGTCAAAGCAGATGCCGTGAAAATACTTGTAGAAAAGACAGAGGGGAGACACATCCCATCGGTGGGAAAGTAACTGGATGTTAAATCAAAATCGATTAAGTTTCAGATCCTCCTCTGGATTTTGTCGAGAACCTAGAGATGAATTGCTGGAGCACCCGATCTTATATGGCAACAGTATTCAATGCACAGACGAATGGTAAATTTATAAATGTGCAAAATTAATTTTACGAGAAAAAATTTTGGTCCGACACAGTGACTCAATTTTCTTAGCAGTAGATGTAGCTATTGATTCGATGTAGTTCCACTTGGGGTCGGTTATGAGAGTGAGGCGCAGTGTATTGTGTTCTGGGAGACTAGCGTCATCCATACTGTAAGGTAAGGAAGTTTCTCTATGATGGTTAAAAAAGAGCAGATTCATTTTGGAAAGGTTAAAATCTACGTAGGTCCTCGGCATGACGGCAAACTGCATCCGGCAGTAAGGCCTCTGATTGGGAGGTTGTGAGGAGCATTGAACCACCTCTTAATTGCTGTTATTCCCAGGTCCACCCTGACCCGGGGTGGTAGCACCTGCTAGGATTCAAGCTATGGGCAAATAGTTACCCCCACCAAACTGGCGTCAAAACATTATGAAAGTATAAAAATACACTTTTATAGAAATATATCCATAAAAATAGACTTTTACAGGAAAATATACATTTTTGAAGGAAAAATATTACCAACAATACATTTTTGAAGAAAAAAATATTCTCAGCAAAAATATTTGAATACAAAACTAGAAGACATTTTCAGTTTTCTAAAAAAATATTTTTCATTAAAATCTGACTAAATCGACCTTCTCACTATAACTGAACATTAAAAAACTACCTTAAAAACCCACATTTTTGGCATTAAATAACCCACAGACGTGTTGATATGCCGTTAAACAAAACTCAAACTCAAAATTTATGAGCCATTTCCAATTCCAATCCATCACAGACTGGATGCCCTTTCTAAAAGCAGCAGAGAGGTTTACTTTTTCAGCCTTAGCAGATCTCCAACTGAGATGGGGGTACATAAAGAGAAAAGAAGGTTTAGAGTTTTAACACTTACAGGGCACATTGAAGGCAAGTGAAAAAGTAAAGTAACGATAATTTAAAAATTTGGATCAAATGAATGACGGAACAAGAACAGTTCATACGAAGACGGGTCCGTATTGAAGTATGTATTACTGGGGTTAAGAAAAACGAAACTAAGGAGGGCCATGACCGCTTACGAGCTGAAGAAAGACGCTACACAAAGGGCTGGAATAGAAGAGAACCATAATAATGCAACATCTAATAATGATTCAAAACAACGAGTTCAGCTTTACAGCAAACGCCCTACGTTGAGAATATGTAGCCTGAACTTAACCTGAAACACGGTCACGTTTTTGTGGCTTCCACTGAGAATCGAAATCATTATTCTAGCATTGGTGTTCTTAATTATTTTTTAACCATTACTCTATGACAGACACCGTCACTTCTGCTCTAGGAGTTTCTTTTCTCGCACGTCCCGCCTGCGGAACTCCTTTCCGTATGCTTGCTTTCCTGATAGCTACAGTCTCCAAAAGTTTAAATGCAACAACAATTGTCATTTCTTACTAAATTCCATTTACTTTCCTAAATCCCATCCACCGCTAATCCTTTCTTCGACATCCCCTGTACCTTGTTTTTTCTCTCACTGTAACCCTCTGCCCCTCGCTTGGGGTGAAATGATTATAAAAAATGTCGCCCTAAAATTTAAAGTGTTTCTTTCTGATTGTTTGCAATAATTTGTAATCTCCAAGAAATTTAGAACTGCACATTTTATTTTCTTTATAGCCTTTACAACGACTTTAAATTCTTCCATTACATACCTTGAGCTTCTTGATAAAATAAAAAAAGAATCATCAATGTTATCAGTTCTGATCTGTCGCCTCGGCATCACTCACTTTTTTTACCACCATAAGGCTTTCTCTTTGTGCCTTTAAATTCTTCCATTACATACCTTGAGTTCCTTGATAAAATCCAAAGAAGAATCAGCAATTTTATCAGTCCTGATCTGCCGGCTCGGCATCAGTTACTTTCATATTCCGTAAGGTTTCCTCCCTGCATCTTTTTTTTCTAAGTACTTTCACCATAAGTGTCCGGATGTGCTTTTCGCTATAGTAACTAGACCTTTAGAAATAGAAATTTAACGACTTGGCAATGATCTTAACAGATGATTGCAGCCATTTTTGTCTATAATGAAACGAACAAAGTGAAATGTGTTTATTGATGTTATCTTCAGTTGATAAAAGTTTACAAATAGGTAAAAACACTCTTATTTGTCAAAGAGAAAGGCATTATTTATTGCTTAGGGACAATTAGTTTAAATAATGCATTAACTATTGCAATAATTCTAAGTAAAACGATGTCCTAAAATAAGTAACCAAGTAATTTTTTAAAGTTTTCTGAATATCGGGGTCAAACAAAAAGAACAATTATACTTGAGAAAAAGACTGAATTTCTGGGACACGTTTTGAGGAAAGACAGCTTGCAGAAGTAGAGACTTACAGAACGTACTGGTTGGGGTGGGGGGCAGTGAAAAGCTTGAACAACCTACCTAATGAACTTGCGCAAATGGATGCAGAAAAGGAATTAAGTGATGATAAATAGGCATTGTTAAGGGCTAGAAAGGATGGAAAATTCTGGAAAGCCATGATCGCTTGAAGAAGAAATATTGGCTATGATGTACAGACGCACACACATGGTTTTCTTCGTTAAAGAGGTTTTGTTATTCGAATGAAACAGATTGATACTGATCTTAAACAAATAGCTTAGACGTGGCACAAGGAAATGCAGTACGAAGAGCCTAGTGAGGATCGAACTTACAACTCAGTCGTAACTGTTATAACAAGGAATGCTCGCTAACCGTTGCACCTCGAAGTGGTGCAACGGAGAAGGATTGATTTTTTCTTTTACTGTAATTGCTTAACAACAGTCTTCTTTTTCTTCTTTCTTCTTTTTCTTCTTCTTCCTCCTCCTCATCTGCTTCTTTTCTCCTTCTTTTTCTTCCTCCTGTTCTTTTCTTCTTCTTCTTCTTCTTCCCATCCTCTTCTTTTCTCTTTCTTTTTCTTCCTCCTGTTCTTTTCTTTTTCTTCTTCTGCTTTTTTCCTCTTCTTTTTATTCCTCCTCTTTCTCTTCTTTTTCTTCTTCTTCTTTTCCTTCTTTTTTACTTCTTTTCTTCTTCATCTTCTTTTTCTTCTTCTTTTTCTTCCTCCTCCTCTTCTTTTTCTTCTTCCACCTCCAAATCTTTTTCCTCCTTTTGTTCTTCTTTTTTCTCTTTTTTTCTTCCTCTTCTTCTTTTTCTTCATCCTCCTCTTCTTTTTTCTTCTTCTTCCTCCTCCTCCTCCTCCTTCTTCTTCTTCTTCTTCTTGTGTAGTGTCAAGACATGCATGGCCATGGTTGTTTACAACTTCTTATCATTTATAGCTCTCAGTAAAGCTTCACTTTTCGTGATCCCTCCCAATTTTTTCCGCAGTCCATTTACACAAGCTCGTTACTTGCTGCTTTCCTTTGTCCTTCTTGCCTTCGACATGTCCTATGAGTGTTAGATTCTCCAAGCATTCTTTTTTCATAATGCGACTTAAAAATTCTAAATGCTTTTTTTTCTGATTGTAAACATAAGCATACTTTTTGTGTTCATTTTCCTTAAAACTTCGTTCCTCAAATTCGGTCCATAAGATTCTAAGCATTCTTTTATAGAACCACATTCTTGTGGCCTCATCTTCAAATGTGTGGAAATTTCCAACGTTCACTGCCGTAGAGGAAGACCTATATTATATAGCAGTAGCGGCCATTAATGAACTAACAACAAACTCATTGTAGTTGAGGCTAGAAAGAGCGAGAAGCAAGCAAAAAGGTGCGCGATAGAAAGAAAATGAGAAAGTTTGGAAAACGACGAAAACCAACAAAGACAATGACGTATTCATAAGTTGCAAATCTCGTGGAGTCGAATGATGATGTACCTGTCATCACCTGTGTTCACATGACACCCGCTCATCCTGGTTGGTTAGCTGACGTCAACAGACGGAGGAATTTTCATTTCAAGTACGAGTGAAAGACGAAGTGATAAATTTAATGCTCGGGTTTTCCCAAAATCAAAACCAAAATACCAACTTTAAAATACCAACAATCAAAATTGATCGTTTTTCATTCATCCTATCCTAGTCAAGTTAAGTTGGTGATAGATGGGGTGGAGATTGTCCAACTGGCGGAAGACCTTGTCATTTTGGCCCCGGGCTAAAGGAGTGCAACGCATTCCGGAGGGGGAAAGAAAGACATATAATAGTGGTAAAAGGGGCAACAGTTATTCAACATTAATTAATTTTGAAAACACACCGCATTTTTGTGGGTATGAAACAGCATTGCACTTCGTAATTAGTAAGACACTACATTTTATGATTTATTGCCTAGGGTCTCTGGTAATTATTGTCATAATCTTCCGTTTCTTTTATGGATTATTTGAATTATTCAAATTGTCATCTCTATTGTTTGCAACACATTTTAGTCGATATATTCTCCTGTTTTCATCAGATGAATACGTCATTTAAAAATCTTTAAATATCATGCCAACTGTCATCACCGTTTCTTTTTCTTTCTTTCCTTCTTTCTTTCCTTCCTTCTTTCTTTCTTTCTTTCTTCTCTGGCTGGGTTTTCATTTATTTATTTCTTCTCTAACCAAATGCGTTCTTTCTTTTAAATTTTTTTCATCAGATGAATACGTCATTTAAAAATCTTTAAATATCATGCCAACTGTCATCACCGTTTCTTTTTCTTTCTTTCTTTCTTTCTTTCTTTCTTTCTTTCTTCTCTGGCTGGGTTTTCATTTATTTATTTCTTCTCTAACCAAATGCTTTCTTTCTTTTAAATTTTTTTCATCAGATGAATACGTCATTTAAAAATCTTTAAATATCATACCAACTGTCATCACCGTTTCTTTTTCTTTCTTTCTTTCTTTCTTTCTTTCTTTCTTTCTTTCTTCTCTGGCTGGGTTTTCATTTATTTATTTCTTCTCTGCTTTCTTTCTTTTAAATTTTTTGCAAATTCCTTTAGTACAACTAAATGTAGTAAAGACCAACATTTATGTTAATATTTGTGCGTATCTAGAATAACTGAATTAGTCTTTTTATCAACATATGCGCTGTAAAAAAATGTATCAAATGCCTTACTTTATGACTACGAAAGGAATGTCGCATTTTCTCGTTGTCCCTGCTGGCATCAAGTTATCTTGTTTGTAAAATTGGAATGCAAGTGCACAGAATATATGAAATTCAATATGCTAGTATTCCCGAATGCGACAGACACTCGTAAAACACCCAAGAGTAAAAAACAAAAAAAAAAAAAAAATAACGATACCCGTTTTATGAAGCCAGAAAGTGCTAACAATGAATTATTCCTGTTTCAGCATTAGTTACATCATTCTCTTATTTAGCCACCATGCACAGGTGTGTCGATATTTTCTTTTGAGGCTTTCCTGAAATATTTAGATTTTCTTGAAATAGATATTCCTAGAAAATACCATGTAGACAAATTGTAAGACTAAAAGAAAAACAATGCTTATGAAAAATAGTAAAGGTGCAACAATATATATATATATATATATATATATATATATAATCTAAACTTATTTATAAATGGAACTTTGTATGTGTGTGTGTGTGTATATACCTATAGACTCCGAAACGGTTGAACCGATTTTCTTGAAAATTTACACAGTTGTACTATAAGCGTCTGCGAGTGTTCTTAGCTAGGTTTTGTGTCAAGGTACCCCCGATAAATATCGAAAATCGATAATCGAAAAAATCGGGTGATAGAAGGAGTGGTCCAATTTTTAATCAAATTTGATACACTCATAAACAAAGACATAAGAAACGATATTCAGAAGTTTCAAGGTTGCAGTTCTTACAATAGTGCAGAAAATCGATAATATATAAGGCAAGATGTTTTGTGTGTGTGTGTCTGTTTATCTGCCTGTATGTCTGTATTTTTTCAGCCGTTTTATTTTAGTTTTTGCTTCGGGTTTGGCTCTAAGTAAATATAATTGTAGTTCTTAGTCACAGCCATGATACCATTTACTCAGAGGACTTATTTAGCCTTCAAAATTCAGTTTGCGACAAAAATCTTATTTGATATCGATACCAGGAAATCAAAATTTGACTTACATTCATTCATTTTTCTTTCTTTCTACGGTTTTGCTTTGACTGGAAACAACTATTGCTTTTTAGACTTTAGTGCCAACGTCCAAAGAGTCTGAGCTCCAGTACTATGGATTAGTTTTAAAACTTTCATTACATCCGAGCAACGCCGGGCTATACTGCTAGTATATATATATATATATATATATATTGTGTATTTTGGCAGCATTTTTTTATTAATGCATGTTTCATTGAATAATATAGAGAAGTTCTGTCTATTAATTTTGTGTAGGATCCGTTCATACCGTCTGATATACTTGGTGGTGATATCGTTGAAAGACAACAAAAAATCACAGTAATTATTGATTTTTTTATCGGGTCAAAGCTTTCGGCTCACATAAGCCATTATCAAAGAGTAAATATTAACACACAGTAAACATAGAACATTTAAGCTATTAACAATAAAGAGAATTAAATTGAAAATATAAGTCCATCCCTACCGTGGCGGATGGCCAAAGACAGTGACAAAATAGTGGCGTTGTGGTGTGGTCCCTGATCTAATTACAGGCATTTGAGTACGTTATTGAAAATATCAAAATTGATTGTATTCAAGCCAGGTTTAAATTGTTTAATGTAGATTGCTTCGAGGATTTTTAGTTTCTGTTTATTATTTTCTTGTTTGAGTATGTACGTGTTATCAACGAGCGTTTTTCTCAGAAGTGTGCGTTGATAACCGTGTTGTTTTAAATGACGGAATATATTTGAATTTTCATTTAAGTGCAACGTCAGACGCCGTGAGAGCGAATTTGTAGTGTGGCCAATGTAGATATTATTGCGGTTGTTAGAGATACATTCTCTAAATGGACATATGAATTTATATACTACATTGGTTCTTTGCAAATCACTAACGGTGGGGGAAGAGTCGTTGCGGACGAATGATATATATATATGATAAGAAATATAGTTTTAAGATATGCTGTATTTATAGGTAAATGCTCTTAATAGCTGAGATAGAATATGTGTAGATATGTGTAAATATAACATTGGATGTGTGTATATATAAACGTGTGTGTGTGTGTGTGTGTGTGTGTGTGTGTGTGTATTATATTTTGACATTGAAAAATACATAATTTAGATGCGGTTAGGACACATGATCAGTGATGTTACCCCGGTTCATTGACGGTTTCTGACCTTTACAAACATCATATATTCTCCCCAGGTTGACCCAGCTAAGGGTGATCAGGTCCCGGCCTGTGTCCTAATCTTTGCTTTCTACGTTGTTAGAATGCAACATGTTTTGTTTCGGTTGCACAGAAGAAGAGGAAAAAGTTTCTTGAACAAAGTCGTCCAAAAAAAAAAAAAAAAAAAAAAGAAAATTGATGTCCAGTGATGATAATGTGTGCATAAATAGTTCAAACAAATATCGGATGGGTAGTCAAAGCAAAAGTAGTCAAATTATATTTAAAATATGTATTTAAATTATATTTAAAATATATATATAAAATCATAAAAAATTTCTATTGGCAAAAAAAAATGATTATATATATATATATATATATATATATATATAAACTTATTTAGAAATGGAACTTTGTGTGTGTGTGTGTGTGTGTGTGTGTGTGTGTGTGTGTGTGTGTGTGTGTGTGTGTCCGTTACCTATAGACTCCGAAACGGCTGAACCGATTTTTTGGAAAATTTACAGTTGTACTATAAGCGTCTGCCAGTGTTCTTAGCTAGGTTTTGTGTCGAGGTACCCCCGATAATTGAAAAAATCGGGTTATAGAAGGAGTGGTCCGGTTTTAATCAAATTTGATACACTCATAGACAAAGACATAAGAAACGATATTCAGAAGTTTCAATGCTGCAGTTCTTACAATAGTGCAGAAAATCGATAATATATATAAAAGGCAAGATGTTTGTGTATGTCCTTTATACAAATCCACAATTTTTATCCGATTCTCACCAAACTTCACACAAATATTCTTTAGGCTGAGTCTGAGCTCCAGGACCATGGATTAATTTTAAAGCTTTCATTACACCCGAGCAACGCCGGGCTATACTGCTAGTATATATATATATATATATATATATATATATATATATACTAGCAGTATATATATATATACTATAGTCATCCGCAGACAGATCTGTTATCGCTGTATTACAGCTCATCAGTACGGCTTAAACTCTGGTCGCTAACCCTGGATTGAAACCCGACCGAATTGGCGTCAGTCGGCGATTCTACCCCTAGGCCACGTGCGTCCAGTAGAAGAAGGCAGGCTTTTTTTTAGCGCGTATAAACACGCCCAATAGCTAGAGTGCTCCAATTCATTATCGAATGAGCGGTGCGTAAATGCCGGAGTATCTACTGTTTACAAAGTTTTCCAGAGTGCTCAATCAGAGTTTGAGAGCGTAAATACTATAGTCATATATATATATATATATATATATATATATATATATATATATAACAAGAACAATTTGAAGAAAAATGTCAAAGTGGAAAAAGTTTTCGTGACGTGTTTCGTCCTTTAGGAACTTCATCAGACTAAGTTTAGCTTTTTGTTGATATAACTGCACATGCGCAAAAACACAAGGAGATGCTGAAAAGTTTTAAAATTAATTTATTTTTGTGGAGGCCAATATTTGTCTTGGGCGGATAACGTTGGCGCTTTCATTTTGATTCTTTTTCTTTTTGTTTATTTTTCTCTGAATTTTCTAATTAAATTTCGCACATTGGGATAATAGAAGATCTGCCGATAATCGTGTAAAATTTTAAGAAAACGGGCGCAGATTTACTCGAGATGATTTATCGATTAAAGCCATTTCTAGACATTTTCGTCTTTGTAAATTGTTTTCTCTTTTGATTAGAATAACATTTTTTTAAAATCAAAATTGGGGCCAGTCTTATTACGGCGAGGAGCGAATGAATTTTCTGTTTTGTTTTGTATAAGATCGCTTTTGTGTCTATATAATCTTTTTTAAACTCCTGAAAGTTTCTCCGGTGTGTCAGTTATTACAGGTAATAATAAATCCCCACTTCAAGTTTTAGCTTATTATTTGTTTTGTATTAACTTTTTATTGCTTAGACGTAGTTGTGACAAATCTTATGTTGAGTTTATACAACTTCTTTTCAGTTTTAGCTGTAATGGATCCGGTGAGTAGAACAATAGATTTTTTGTCCGTTGTGTTTGTTTTTTTTTTTTTGTTTTTTTTTAATCATATCACCCCGAGCAAGTCGGTAACGCCACTGAAGTGCAGGGGGGCTACGTAATAGTGAAAATATTGGAAAAGAGAAAGCCGGAAACCACATCCTAAACAGGGAACAAGGGATGAGCCTCTACACCTGTTCAATAGACGCGGGTGGAGTGTGAACCGGGTGATAGTTCGGTCTATCTACTCCAATTGAAAAAAAAAGAAAAGAGTGAAAAGATTGGAAAAGAGAAAGCTGGAAACCACATCCTAAACAAGGAACAAGGGATGAGCCTCTTCACCTGTTCAATAGACGTGGAAAGACTCCTGACAAACCCAATGGACAAAAAAAAAAAAATTCTGTTTTGAAATATTTTATGAGACTTTGTTTCGCATTGTATATGAAATAATTAAGGCATTAAAAACAGATTAAAAGTATTTTCAATTTATTTCTCCGCTTCTTATAAATTCTAAGGACGACACATTCTGGGCGATTTTACATTGAATCCGATGATTATTCCAGATTTTATTTTGTTGTTATGGCGAGAATAGAAATTTATGAAATCATTTTTAATAGTTGCTTTGCACTAAGATTTAAGCTACTGTTATGCGGTGTAACATGATATCAAGGAAAGGTAAGGTATCGTTTGTTTCTCTTTTATAAGTAAACTAGCAGTATAGCCCGGCGTTGCTCGGGTGTAATGAAAGCTTTAAAACTAATCTATGGTCCTGGAGCTCAGACTCTTTGGACGTTGGCACGAAAGACTAAAAAGCAATAGTTGTTTCCAGTTAAAGCGAAACCGTAGACTGAAAGAAAAATGAATGAATGTAAGTCAAATTTTGATTTCCTGGTATCGATATTAAATAAGTTTTTTTCGTCGTAAACTGAATTTTGAAGGCTAGTGGCCAAAATGAACAGAAACAAAACAGCTAGTCCAGACGGCATAGTGATAGAGCTGCTGACAGCCTTAGATGAATATGGCATATAAAAAATTATCGACATAATAAACGAGATTTATAGCAGCGGAATAATACCAGACAAGCTGTGCAAGTCGATATTTATAGCAATGCCGAAGAAACCAGGTACAAACGAGTGTGAACTACACAGAACTATCAGCTTAATGAGCCACATTACCAAACTGATGGTCAGAATCCTGATGAACAGAGCGAGAAGCAGAATCAGGCCAGAGATAGGGCAGGAACAGTGCGGGTTCGTCAAAGACACTGGAACAAAGAACACCATATTCATGATTAGGATGAAAGGGCAGTACAAATGAAGAAAGATTTGTACCTATGTTTCATTGACTATGCGAAGGCATTCGACAAGATACGGCACAAAGAATTGATAGAGATGCTCGGCAACCTAGATATTTTCGGCAAAGACATAAGAGTGATCAAGTCTCTCTACTGGCAGCAAACTGCATGTATACGGACAGGTAACGATCTCAGTAGATTTACAAAGATAGAAAGAGGCGCAAGACAAGGATGTGTCTTTTCACCAGATTTGTTCAACCTGTACAGCGAGAATATCTTGAGGACCCTAGATGACACGCCAGGATTTATTGTTTGTGGACACAACTTGAACAACATAAGGTGCGCAGACGATACAGTGCTGATTGCGGACACGGAAAGGAAACTACAAGACCTCATACAGAAGGTAGCGGTGGAGAGTGACAAAAAAAAGGACTACAAATAAACTTTACGAAAACTGAGTGCATGGTCATCAGCAAAAGGTACAACCCAAAATGCCAAATAAATGTGGGAGATACCAGAATCAAGCAAGTAAAAAAAATATAAATACCTAGGAAGTGTCCTAACTGGAGATGGAAAATGCGACACGGAGATCCGAAGGCGAATTGGCATGGCAAAAGACGCGTTCCAGAAGCTGAGCAAAGTACTAACACACAGGAAAATCTCACTGGAAACAAAGAAAAGAGTGCTGAACTGCTACGTGATGTCAGTTCTTCAATACGGCAGTGAATGCTGGACAATATCATCAAAAATGAGGACAAAACTGGAAGCAGCGGAAATGTGGTTCTACAGAAGGATGCTGCGGATATCGTGGACTGAGCACGCAAGCAACAATGAGGTGTTGGAAAGAATGGCAACAAAAAGGAAATTGATACTGAGCATCAGGAAGAGACAACTGAAGTTCCTGGGACACGCAATGAAGAAGGAGAGCCTGGAGAACCTGATACTGACTGGCCAAATAGAAGGAAAGAGAGACAGGGGAAGGCAACGGATAACATATCTGCAGAGCCTGATCAGGTAGCTGACGGAACGGGGGTTGACAGGAGTAACGGGAGCAAACATACTAAGAGCCATAAGGGATAGGGAGACGTGGAGAACCATGATCGTCTACGTCCTGAAAGGACAGGGCACATAAAAGAAGAAGAAATAAGTCCTCTGAGTAAATGGTATCATGGCTGAGACTACAATTATACCCAAAGCAAATACTAAAATAAAAGGGCTGAAAAAATACAGACATACAGACAGATAAACAGATACACACACAAACATCTTACCTTATATATATATATATATATATTGTTGATTTTCTGCACTATTGTAAGTGTTGATGTAAAGAGATTTTATGTCTAGAATAGCCATGAGTTTGTCAGTCATATTTGTTCTCATTGATTTTTCAGCCATGTTGCCTGAGTTTGTAACATTTGATAGGCCCGTCGAACCGAGGAGAGAGGTTCAAGTTGTCGTTAAAATTCGTGTAAGTTTGTGGCTGCCAATACCTGAAATAATGGAGCGTATTCAGAAACCAGCTTTACGGGTTTTGGGGCCGGCGATAAAGTTTGAGTACTCTAGGGTGATATTCTGGAAACAAACAAAATAAAAAAAAGAATCTAAATGAAACCAGTTAGATTATACACCTCAGAACAGATTTTTAAATAAAATTTTAATTTTAAAATTTTCAGCGTCCTTTTCCCTTTGTGCGCATGTGTAGTCGCATCAGCGTAAACACATAAAGTATGAAACTTTTCATACGAAGCCTTTTTCCTGTTTGATGTATAAATTGTGTGCATTTTGGCAGCATTTTTTCATTAATACAGGTTTCGTTGAATAATATAGGCAAGTTTTGTCTATTTTGTGTAGGATCCTTTCGTATAGTCTGATAAGCTTGATAGTGCTATCGTTAAAAGACGACAAGAAATCGCAGTAATTGTTGATTTTTTTATCGGGTCTGAGCTTTCGGCTTACATAGACCATTATCAAAGAATGAACATTTAATATATAGTGAACATAGAACATTTAAATTATTAACAATGTGGAATTAAACAAAGAAAATGAAACCAAAGAAACAAGTCCATTTTTAACGTGACGAATAGCCGCAGACGGTGACAAAATGGTGGTGGTGTGGTTCTTGGTCACATGAGGGTATAGTAGCATGAGGGGATTGGTCCGGGAGCTGCTACTACTATAGATAGAGGGGGTAAGCGTAGTAACTATGACCTCTCCCGTTGATTACAGGCATTGGAGTATGTTAGTAGAGATGTCGAAATTTATTTTATTTAAGCTAGGTTTGAGCTGTTTGATGTAGATAGCTTCTAGAATTTTGAGTTTTCGTTTATTATTTTCTTGTGTAAGTATTCACTCGGAAATATATATATATATATATATATGGAGAGAGAGAGACGTGTATGCGTATGTGTTCCTGTAAACTGCAATATATCTGTAAAAGGACAATATGAATAAAGAAAAGTTATAAGTTTTTCTTTTGTCTGTATTCATTTATTCACGCACACGCATACACACACACACACACACACACACACAGAGGCACACACACATCTCTCTCTCTCTCTCTCTCTCTATATATATATATATGTGTGTGTGTGTGTGTGTGTGTGTAGGGTGTCCATAAGGTTCATGTCCACTTTAAAAAAATTATAACTTTATTTGCATTTGTGATAGAAATAATTTGTAAAATGGATTAGAAAGAAAGAAATCTACATTTTTTAAGGTTTTATTGAAATTTTATTTAAGTTTCCATATGTCCTCCATCATTAGCAATACAAATGGTAATACGATTTTGCAGTTCACGGAAAATATTTACCAACTGATTTACCAACTGATGCCTGAAATCACATTAGTTATTTTAGCTTTCAAATCTTCTAATGAACTGGGTTTGGTTGCATACACAATTGTTTTCACATGACCCCATAATAAAAGTTATAAATGCACAAGAACTTTATAGACACCCTCTATTAACGGAGTTTTAAAAATCGTTATTTTGGTGAATACATAGTTAAGAGTTGAGTATTGACATTGCATTTAAATTCCTGGAGGTTGTAGCCGTTAGGAAAACAAGAATATGGAAGCGAGTTCTACAGGCGGGAAGTGCAAGAAAAGAAGTTGCAAGAGTAGAATTGTCGTCTGCATTTGGTTGATCTAACTGTGAATGGGTGAGACCCAGTTGCCAGTTTGGTTGCACGAGTAAACACCTATAGCAGGGACACCAGTGACTTAAGTTCGTTGGAGCAGAAGCCATGAAAGTATTTATAGAACAGACAAAGGGAAGCCACATCCCGTCGGTGGGGAAGTGGCTGGAGTCGAGCCGCCAAATCGGTACCTATCATTATTTCATATTCAATGCGAAACAAAAGTCTTATAAAATATTTCAAAACAGATTTTTTTTTTTTTTTTTGTCCGTTGGGTTTATCAGGAGTCCTTTCTAACAAACCCAACGGTTCTACTCACCGGATCCATTACAGCTAAAACTGAAAAGAAGTCATATAAACTCAACATAAAAGAAGTTATATAAACTCAACATAAAAGAAGTCATATAAACTCAACATAAAAGAAGTCATATAAACTCAACATAAAAGAAGTCATATAAACTCAACATAAAAGAAGTTATATAAACTCAACATAAAATAAGTTATATAAACTCAACATAAAAGAAGTCATATAAACTCAACATAAAAGAAGTCATATAAACTCAACATAAAAGAAGTCATATAAACTCAACATAAAAGAAGTCATATAAACTCAACATAAAAGAAGTTATATAAACTCAACATAAAAGAAGTCATATAAACTCAACATAAAAGAAGTCATATAAACTCAACATAAAAGAAGTCATATAAACTCAACATAAAAGAAGTTATATAAACTCAACATAAAAGAAGTTATATAAACTCAACATAAAAGAAGTCATATAAACTCAACATAAAAGAAGTCATATAAACTCAACATAAAAGAAGTCATATAAACTCAACATAAAAGAAGTCATATAAACTCAACATAAAAGAAGTTATATAAACTCAACATAAAAGAAGTCATATAAACTCAACATAAAAGAAGTCATATAAACTCAACATAAAAGAAGTCATATAAACTCAACATAAAATTTGTCACAATTACGTCTGAGATGCTTTCTCTGATTGTTTATTTTCTTAAATATTAAAATTACTTTCTTTATAGTACAACTTCTTCATCTCGTTCGGTTGTAATTAATCCCACTGTTTAAGAATATGAAAAACTGATAGTAACTCAAACACATGTACCCCCTAAAAATAACCTTCAAAGCAATAAAAATAATATTGGTTTAAAAAATACTTTAAAACAAAATATTGTTGATATTTTGAAATTGAACTTAGCAGATATTGATTCGTCAAAGTCCCAATCAGAGACTGCTTTCCTTAAAGAGGTCATTCAAACAACGATATACCCAAAATATCTCTACTTGAAGGCATATAATTCTGCACAAAATATTTCGGAATTTACCTATAGAGACTGATATGTTGCTAAACAAAAACCAACCAACCAATCCCCACGCACATACTCTTATTTAGAACTATCACTGATACATGAGAAACATAGCTGTTAATTTTGTAAAGTTAATTTCTAGTATATTAATTTAATTTATTAAAACTGAAAAGTACCAAGCATGAAAAATATTCAATTGTGAAAATTTATTTTGTTCCTTTTAAGTTCATCCATTTACCCAAAATAAGTATTAAGTATCAGGGGCTCAATCTTGATTATATTTTTTTAATCATATCACACCGAGCAAGGTAGTAACGCCACTGATGTGCAGGGGGCTACGTAAGAGTGACAAGATTGGAAAAGAGAAAACCGGAAACCACATCCTAAGCAGGGAACAAGGGATGAGCCTCTTCACCTGTTCAATAAGATATTTAGGTAATACCTTATTGATGGCAGTACAGAATGGCTTCCTGTGGCCAAACTGGTAGAGGCGTATTTCGTTTATAACATTTTTGTTTCAGTGATGGAAAAGTAGTACAGCTCGATTTCTGTCAGTAGTGATTGCATTAAGTCTTCTCGATCAAGGACGGTTGTTATTAATTTTATTGTTACAAGGATTGTAACTAAACAAAAAAAAAGGTTTACAGAAATCAAATACGTACAGTATGTGTTGATGCTCCTGACTGCATCTTTCTTGAGAGCCTATGTATGCACAATAGAAAACTTTCCTTCTGGAGAGCAACCCAGTGCGCTTTCTGTGTCTAACGTTTATCACTGATACGAAGTGAAACAATTATGTTGTATCAATTGCAATTGAATGTTGCGAGGAAATTTGCTTCACTGTGTCGTGTTTGGCAGTTTTGCTCAACAGAATCTGTCATGCATATTTATACGTCTACAATTCGTCTGTTCATTGATTATTGCAGAAACATCTGGTCTGGTGAGTCTGCTATGTATCTAGAGATTCTTTACAAAATCCTTGAAAGAATGCGCAATTTTATCGGTCCTGATCTAGCATCTCAGCTTCAATAACTTTCCCCACGTCGTAACGTCACTTCCTTTTCTGTGAATATTTTTATACCAATTGTTCTGATGAGTTTTCTTCTCTGGTACCTCAATTTCATGAATTTAAGCGTAGTACTACATTTCTGGTACAGTGGATATCGGCTCGGAACGAGAAGCCGGGGAGCCGAGTTCGAATTCCAGTTGAATCCATTGTATTCACTTACGCGCAAATACCCTTAGGAAAGGTATTAATCCGTCTCTTCCTTCCAGTTATGGGTTAAATAGCAGGACAGATTGGGTTTTATAGCCTTGGTCGGCAACCGGTCTACCGCAGAAAGCAATGGCAACCTACTGCGGGATAATCTTTAATAACAAGTTAAGTGACTTAACTGTCTAACTACATTGGCAGCTAGGTCTCACAATCTTACTTTTAAAATAAGTAGATATAACTGTAAGTTCTGTGCTGATAGTTTCTTCTCCCACACTTCTTGCTTGTGGGATACTTTTCCTTCTTCTTACTTTCTTTTCGATTACGATCTTCAAAAATGTAAATGCTGCGTCGATTGTCACCTTCTGTCTCCTTGAATCTTTTGATTCTCGTCTTTTCTCAATAACATTTTCACAGTTGTTTTCACTCTCAGTAAACCCTTGCGTCTTAGTGGATTTATCACCTTGATTGATTGCGGGGATGAATGAGTAAAAGAATAAATAAATAAAAGTTATAACAGAAACTTTTATTTATACATTCAATGCAAGGCGGCAGACTGCATGGTTGTTAATAAATTGATTAACACAAAATACAAATTAAAAATCAGGGATACCAAAATCAATCACGTACAAAAAAGTGGAAAGTGTTCTAACAGAGGACGGAAAATGTGACACCGAAATCCGAAGACACATCGGAATAGCTAAAGATACATTCCAAAAGCTAAGCAGAGTATTAAGAGACAGGAAAACTTTGTTAGAAACAAAAAAAAAAAAAAGACTACTGAACTGTTACATGTTATTTGTTTTCCTATGTGACATTGAATGCTGGACAATCTTCTCAAATATGAAGAGGTGACTTCAAGCAACAGAAATATGGTTCTACAGAAGGATGCTGAGAATACCATAGACTGAACATGAAAACAAAAAGAAAACTTATACCCAACATCAAGAAGAGAAAGTTGGAATTTCTAGTGTACATAAAGAGGAAAGAGAGCTTGGAAAATCTGATACTCATAGGACAAATTGAAATCAAAAGAGACAGAGGAAACAACGCAAAAGATTGTGTTCTTCAGTAAATGTGTGGCAGAACAAGGTTTAGAAGGCATAATAAATGGCAATATTTATTAAGAATTACAAAGAACAGGAAATTGTGAAGATCCATTATTGCTTATGTTCTGACTGGATACGGCACATATAGAAGAAGAATACAATTGAGAATGCCATTAGGAATGCGTTTAAAAATCTTTATGTTACAAAGAAGGGTTGAGACTGTCTTCTTATTGTGTCTAGCCCCGGTGCAATCTGGAAAGTGATGAGATTACTGAACCTCGGGATTGTATATATTTCGCAAGCAGAAAGTACAGCAGAAAGAGACAGCGAAACACATGAGCACAAATGAGAAGAGAGTTGGCCAGGCCCGCGTGCCAAAGGATTTCACCAATATTCTCTCGCTCAAAGTTTTTTAGGTCCTAGATAAGATTCCAGATTGGAAACAATGGTCGACAGAATTAAATGAATTAAAGCCATCATTATTTTTTTATTTAGTATGTCCCTCATCTTTAATCAAGACGTGGATGATCATGGCTCGCCACAGACTCATTTCTGTGTTAACTGTGAACTGAGATAGTCACTCAATTAAGTGCCATACGTGATACACGCTTGGGTGAACATGTCTCGAAAGAGACATGACTGACTGGGCAGAAGATTATCCCGCAGTAGGTTGCCATTGCTTTCTGCAGTAGACCGGTTACCGACCAAGGCTATAGAACCCAATCTGTCCTGTTATTTAACCCATAACTGGAAGAAATAGGCGGATTAATACCTTTCCCAAAGGGTATTTGCGCGTAAGTGAATGCAATGAATTCAGCTGGAATTCGAACTCGGCTCCCCGATTTCTCGTTTCGAGCCGATATCCAATGCACCACAACGCACATCCTGAGATAACCCTTTCGAAAAGATAGGGAAGTAGTTACATTCTTCGCATTTTTTAAAAATTCAAAATTGTCTTTTTCTGAGATTGACTGTTATCTGAAACTTTCTAGCTTCAGATAACAGTCTATCTAGAAAAAAAAAACGATTTAGTCCATCCTATTTAAAATAGCCCATCCTATTTAACGACTAGTTAAAGAAGAAATAATAGATTCTTGCCTTGACCGAGGGCATTAGTGCAAAGTATACGTAACAGACTACGAGAAAATTTGAACTCGGCTTGTCGATTCGACTTTATACGGCGATACAATTACTACTTTTACTATTAGATTTACAAACGAAAGAGATTACATGAAAAAATACTAGTCAAAAAGTACTACTAACTTACTATTTTTCATCTACGATATTCAGGCAGTTTCAGATTATTTTCCACTAAATGTAAAAATTAAAGAAATTAAATTAAGTTTATAAAAAATTATTCTAATTAACAAAACGTACTCTATGAAAAAATAACGACGGTATCAAAACTTTATCCATCAGGCTTGCATTTTTGTTCAATCATTGATCTTTTATGTTATGACTCTTCATGACATGATATGACCCTTTATGACATGTTATGACTCTTCATGACATGTTATGACCGATTATGACATGTTATGATTCTTCATGACGTTATGACCCTTCATGATATGCTATGACCCTTTATGACATGTTATCACTTTTCATGACATGTTATGATTCTTCATTACATGTTATAACCGTTCATGACATGTTATGACGCTTCATGATATGCTATGACTCTTCATGACATGTTATAACTCTTCATGACATGTTATGACCCTTCATGATATGAGCGATGGTAGTTCTTTTTTTTTTTTTTTTTAATCATATCACCCCAAGCAAGGCGATAACGCCACTGATGCGCAGGGGGCTACGTTAGGGTAAAAAGAATGGAAAAGAGAAAGCCGGAAACCACATTCGAAACAGGGAACAAGGGATGCGCCTCTTCACCTGTTCCGTAGACGTGGGTGGAGTGTGAACCGGGCGATAGTTTAGTCTATCTACTCCAATTGGAAAAAAAAAAGAAAAGAGTGAAAAGATTGGAAAAGAGAAAGCCGGAAACCACATCCTAAACAGGAAACAAGGGATGAGCCTCTTCACCTGTTCAATAGACGTGGGTGGAGTGTGAACCGGGCGATAGTTTAGTCTATCTACTCCAATTGGAAAATAAAATAAAAGAGTGAAAAGATTGGAAAAGAGAAAACAGGAAACCACATCCTAAACAGGAAACAAGGGATGAGCCTCTTCACCTATTCAATAGATGAGGGTGGAGTGTGAACCGGGCGATAGTTTAGTCTATCTACTCCAATTGATTCACCACTTTTCTATTCCTGAGTAACCTTTTCCTTTTACTAACCCTCTTTGTATTTGTTCTACCATCTATTCAATGAAACTCGTTATTATTGTTTCTTCCTACACCTCTTGTCTTTCAATGTCTTATCAGTGTTTAATTCTTCAATCCGCCTTTCCTCATTTCTGAGAATTTCAGCTGTCTCTTTCTGGTTGTAAGCATTAGTTTTCTCGTGATTCACATTTTCAGTAAAATTTCCTTTCTGCTTACATGCTCTCTCCGTGGTATTTCTCAGCAGCCGTCAACAGAGCCACATCTCGTTTTAAGTCTCTTCTTTATCCACGAGTCGATTGTCCAGCATGCTCTGACATTGTGAAGATGAAATATTACAGAACAATTATGCATTTATATTTTTATAATGACATTTTTCTCAGTTCTTAAAACTTTGCTTGTTTTTTTTTTGGTTTTTTTGGAAGTGATGTTTTAAAACTAAATTTCTTCCATTAGGGATTAAAGCGACAACAATGTTGAATAACTTTTTCCCGCACATTTTTATTCTTAGTTGTGGTTATATCTTCAGAAGTTCCCGGCTGTTTCCGACGTTTGCGCAGCAGTTTGTCTGGCACATTTCACAAAGATGTTATCTCTTGGCCTCTCTCCGACCAGAATATCTGTTGTGGACCCAGGATAGGTCCGGAAGAAAAACATGAACTCGGGTATCCCCTCGTGCATTGAATACTGCTGCCATGTTGCTGTGGATTCTTGTTTAGAAAACCACACAATATAATAATAACAAAAACAGATATGTGAGGAAAAATGTTAGTATATTGAATAAAAGATATACAACGTGTACACGGTTAGTAGATTCAGGCATACTAGTTAGTAGGAGTCAAACATATACAAAGAAGTATGTCTGGGTAATAGTCTATATTCTTGCTGACCAACGAGCGGCGGTTCAACTGCCCAGAAAACAACAACAACAACAACAACAGACAACTACCGTTCTCTGTAGGAAGGATTATTTGTATACCGTGGAAGAGACCATAGAGTGTGTAAAAAGGCGTGACTCCCCAACACATATCTGGCTGAGTGCTCCTGCTATCCACCTAGGTGTCCTTGACAAAATCCAACGGAGAATCTGTAATGTGATCAATCCCGACTTGGCAGCTAGAATACAGTCGCTTTCTCACCGACGCAGTGTGGCTTCCCTGTGTCTCTTCTACAAATACGGTTTCTGCTCCGATGAACTTAGCTCACTGGTACTCACTATATATGAATTTCCTCGAGCCACAAGATTAGCAACTAGGTCTTACCCTTTTACCGTGAAGCCAATAAATTGTAAACGTAAATTCTACTCCATCAGCTTATTTTCTTGCACTTCCCGCCTATAGAATTCCCTTCCGCATACTTGTGGTTTCCGACTTTCTCTTTTCCAATCTTTTCACTCCTTTTCCTTTTTTTCTCTCAATTGGAGTAGATAGACTAAACTATCGCCGGTTCACAATCAACCCTGTCTATTGATCAGGTGAAGAGGCTCACCCCTTGTTCCCTGTTTAGGATGTGGTTTCCGGCTTTCTCTTTTCCAATCTTTTCACTCCTTTTTCTTTTTTCTTTTTTTTTTAATTGGAGTAGATAGACTAAACTATCGCCCGGTTCACACTCCACCCACGTCTATTGAACAGGTGAAGAGGCTCATCCCTCGTTCCCTGTTTAGGATGTGGTTTCCGGCTTTCTCTTTTCCAATCTTTTCACTCCTTTTTTCTTTTTTTTTAATTGGAGTAGATAGACTAAACTATCGCCCGGTTCACACTTCACCCACGTCTATTGAACAGGTGAAGAGGCTCATCCCTTGTTCCCTGTTTAGGATGTGGCTTCCGGCTTTCTATTTTCCAATCTTTTCACTCTTACGTAGCCCCCTGCACATCAGTGGCGTTATCGCCTTGCTCGGGGTGATATGATTTTTAAAAAAATGAATTTCTCAAACATCAGATGATAAATTGTCACATTCGTCCGACAATAAATGGCAAGTAACCATTTCCCAAGAAAATTATTCGTGATACATTTATTCGTGAATATAACAAAATATGTCAGAGCAATGTACCAAACTCTACCTTCTTCTTCTTCTTCTTCTTCTTCTTCTTCTTCTTCTTCTTCTTCATTCCATTCTATACTGTGTCTCTTCAGGACGTAGGTGATCGTGTCTCTCTGCAACTTCTTATCATTTGTAGCACTTAAAGACCTTTGAAATGTTACAATCCTTCTCATTCCCTGCTCTGCCTTCGAAGCGTGTTAGTTAGGTTACTCGCAGCTTTCGACTGTCTTTTTTGCATTTGATATGTCCTGTGATTATCAAATTCTGCAAGCCCTCTTTCTGATTCTAAATACAAGTGTCATTTTGTTTCTATTTTCCTTACAACTTCCCCATTTCTCAGATGTTCTGCCTACGGTATTCTCAGAATCATTCTATTGTCTCAAATCTCCTCATCTTTGATAAAAAAATTTCCAGCATTAACTTCCATGGAAGAAGATTGATATTACGTCTCAGGTCAGCACTCTTTTCTTCGTTGATATTGCTGCAAGTTTCCTCTTCATCTGTGAGAAAATTGTCCAGCATTCACTGCGATGATATTACATTGCAAGTCAGCACTCTTTTCTTTGTTCCTAAGGAAATTTTCCTGTTCCTTAATACTTTGTTTAATGTTTAGAAGACATATTTTTCTATTCCAATGCGCCTTCGTATTTCAGGTTTACATATTCTGTCACCTGTTAAAACGATTCTCAGACAGGCTGTCACAATGCGCTTAGTAAAATAAAGGAAGCTAAAAAAGTTGTTGGGCATTACCTATTTATTATACATTAATATTTCGAAATTAAAATCTCATCTTCAGAATGTTGGAAGAGCAGCTTGTGTTCGAGTCTGTGCCTTTCGACTGTAATGTATAATAAATAGGTAATACCCAACAACTTCTTTACCTACCTTTATTTTACTAAACGCATTGTGACAGCCTTCAAGACCTAACCATACACCTAATATACACAATGCTTCAAGCAAATTACAAAACTTTCCGATTCTCAGACAGTTTCATTTTTGTACTTGCTTGATTCTAATGCCGCCAATTTACAGAAACTACCGTATGAATTTAACAGAAAAAAAAATGCTTCCCTACAATTGTTGAAATGAAGCTATCTTAGTTCCTGAATTTTTAATTCTGTTTATTCCGACTTCCCACAAGTCTCGTGTTCGTTCTTGGTGAGCTTGTTTACAAAAATACACGCCATTGCAATGCAAAAAAATTTCATGGTTTATTTACTTAACAGAATTGATACGTTGGATTTGAAAAATCTTTACAAAACCTGAAGCGGATGTATTTTCATTAATACGCGCATCTGCATCTCTTCACGTAAGCTGATAATCCCTTCCTGCTTACGTTCACTTAAGCCAATAACCTTTAAGCAATAGAAAACGTGTCGAGGGTTTCGGGATGGGATAATCTTTAACAAATATCTCCAGTAGCTACCCATTGACACCACCCGTCATTCTATGACGTCACACAGAATAGAAAGATACAGGAGATTTTACAAAGCTTCATCATTATCACCCCTCAGTCCTATGACCGGATGTAGTCGTAGGGTCGCTGTGCAGTCGAGTATCTGGCTAACTACTTCCATGAGTATCGGTTGGATGCTAATATCTGAGTCTCTGTGAATAAACTCAGTGATATCTTCACCTCATTTTTCTTCACTTTCTGCCTCTTCTTTTATCTATGGTCATATTTTGTAAAGTGGTAGGGTAGTACCATGTAAGGTGGTATCTTGCAGGATGGCTCTGGAAATATTCCGAGTTTCTTTTTCTGACGGTGGCTATGGGATATTTCAGCGGAC
Source organism: Ascarosepion bandense (assembly GCA_037127315.1). Classification (NCBI taxonomy): domain Eukaryota; kingdom Metazoa; phylum Mollusca; class Cephalopoda; order Sepiida; family Sepiidae; genus Ascarosepion; species Ascarosepion bandense. Next base: position 3,726,456 of record JBBBDQ010001236.1, on the reverse strand, counting down.
CTGTTTTTCGTCTGATGGTGTTTTGCACTGTCATTTGTGATGCAGCCTACACAGGAGATACTCAGCTAGAATAGTTCTGCAACATCTCATTTCTAATGCTTAGATTCTTTGATGCAATTCTGCAAATATTTATATAACTTTTAACAGCCACGAAATCAGACTATTAGCAATTTATTTAAATAGTTTTGGCATCGGAATACATATGCCATTAACTCGTCATTTTCATTTGTAAATTTCAGTCCGTTAATCGCTATACGTGATACGCGCTTAAGGCGATCATATTTCGAAAGAGACATGACTGACTGGGCAGAAGATTATCCCGCGGTAGGTTGCCATTGCTTTCTGTGGTAGACTGGTTGCCATCCAAGGCTATAGAACCCAATCAGTCCTGTTATTTGATTCATAGCTAGAGGTGGAAGAGATGTATTATATTATTAAGTAATAATTAGTGGAGGATCAGTTTATTACTTCATAACAATATAAAACTGATCCCCCTCTTTATGCCCAGTAGAAGCCTTAACCATGTTTGCAACTATTATATTCAGTCAGTCAGTTAAGTGCTATACGTGATACACGCTTTGGGTGATCATGACTGACTGACCAGAAGATTATCCCGCAGTAGGTTGCCATTGCTTTCTTCGGTAGACTGGTTGCCAGCCAAGGCTATGGAACCCAATCTGTCCTATTATTTAACCCATAACTGGAGGGAAGAGAGGGCTAATACTTTTTCCAAGGGTATTTATGCGTAAGTGAATGCAAGGAATTCAACCGGAATTCGAACTCAGCACCCCGATTTGTCGTTCCGAGCCGATATCCACTGCACCACAATGCACATCCTGCACCACATCCATTTGTAAATTTACGTTACCAGAAACATCCCTGCTTGAGAAGAAGATGGTTTCCTGATGTTGTCAATGCTTCTTTGTTGTAGCATTGCTGCCGGTCTATGTTGTTTTTGGCTGTTTTAATAAAGAATTTCTATTTATTGGGAATAAAATAAAATTAAAAAAAAAAACGCTGATTTTTCATGGGCGCCGCCATTTTGGTTTCAATCGGATACTTTGCAGTACAGACTAAACTAAGCGATACGCTCGACATACAATATAAATACATCACTAAACATGTTGTATTGTACGTTACTTTATATCAACACTGGTTTAGTAATAACACAAAGCTCTAGTTCATAACACAGTCAGTAGGGACCAATATTTCACTTTGTGTTGAAAACGTAGTAATACGTCCACAGCAGGCGTTGTAACTTTCGTAAAGACGTATAACTACGTCTACGGCAACGCAAATGTTAATGTTATATACAATATTAATATGTTATTTCTGAAACTGTTTGACTTGATACGATTTTTGTTGTGCAATGAGAATTCATACAGAAATATATATGTCTACACAAAACTTATTTCATTTGATGAGTGATAAAAAATGTCAGTAACATTTATTAAATGTGTTTTCTCGCCAATAAAGAAAATTTATCTTATAGTTCACACCTCTTTTACTCCATTTCATATTTTGTCACTCATTTTAAACAAGTTGCATTACTACTGCTTATCAACGAGTTAAGAGAGAATAAAGGCTAATGTCTAATGATAAAAATTACAGCATTTTATCTTACACGTCTATTCGTAACTTAAAAGTTTGTAAGTAGAGAAACACTTTCTATGTATAAGTTTTGTATGCACGAGTTTGTCGTTGCTTGGAAAACGAAAACAGACTGTCATCATTCTTTGACCGTGAATTGTTAATGTAATTGACATTTTTTGAAAATGGCTTATGTAAGCCGAAAGCTTAGATTGGATTATAAAATAAATTATGTATCAATATTGTGATTTTCTTTCTTCATTTAATGATAATGCTATTAAGCTTGATATGAAAAAAATTTACATAAAATAAATAGAAAAAACTTGTCTATATTGTTAATGAAACATGCATCGATATATATATATATATATATATATATATATATATATATACTGACCAGGCTCAACGTTGCTTAACTTTGGTGATCGAACGAGAACCAGTGTATTCAACGTGATATGACCGTAAGCTGGTCAGTACTTAGATGGGTGACCGTTTGGGCATAGCAGGTACTATAAGCGTTTCTTGATGCATGTGCGTTGTGGTGCAGTGGATATCGGCTCAGAACGAGAAATCGGGGAGTCGAGTCCGAATTCCAGGTAAATACCCTGCATTCATTTACGTGCTAATACCCTTGGAAAAGGTAATAATCCGTCCCTTCCCTCCAGTTATGGATTAAATAACAGGACAGATTGGGTTCTAAAGCCTTGGCTAGCAACCGGTCTACCGCAGCAGATAGTGGCAAATGCCTGATGTCTATTGTCTGCTTCATTTTTGGCATTTATATGCACTGACTGAGCGTATCAAGAGTTTCGAAAAGTGTGGATCGTTCTACACAAGCATTCACCACTCAAATTCATTCATCAAATCATTTGTATGGCTTTTCTGGCGGTTTACCTTGGTTTCATAACTGAAGCAATTAGGCCGTAAGATCTTCATATGTCGAATCCGACGAGAGAGTCCGTTATATATATATATGAGAGGAATTCTATTTACCTAAACTTATTTATAAATGGAACTGTGTGTGTGTGTGTGTGTGTGTGTGTGTGTGTGTGTGTGTGTGTGTGTGTGTGTGTGTGTGTGTGTGTCCGTTACCTATAGACTCCGAAACAGCTGAATCAATTTTCTGGAAAATTTATACAGTTGTACTATAAGCGTCTGCGAGTGTTCTTAGCAAAGGTTTTGTGTTGAGGTACCTCCGATAAATATCGAAAATCGATAATCAAAAAAAATCGGGTTATAGAAGGAGTGGTCCGATTTTAATCAAATATGATACACTCATAGACAAAGACATAAGAAACGATATTCAGAAGCTTCAAGTTTGTAGTTCTTACAATAGTGCAGAAAATCGATGAATTATATATATAAGGCAAGATGTTTCTGTGTGTGTCTGTTTATCTGCCTGTATTTTTTTCAGCCCTTTTATTTTAGTTTTTGCTTCGGGTTTGGCTCTAAGTAAATATAATTCTAGTTCTTAGTCTCAGCCATGATACCATTTACTCAGAGGACTTATTTAGCTCTCAAAATTCAGTTTACGACGAAAAATACTTATTTGATATCGATACCAGGAAATCAAAATTTGACTTACATCCATTCATTTTTCTTTCAGTCTACGGTTTCGCTTTAACTGGAAACAACTATTGCTTTTTAGTCTTTCGTCCCAACGTCCAAAGAGTCTGAGCTCCAGGACCATGGATTTGTTTTAAAGCTTTCATTACACCCGAGCAACACACATATACACACATACATAATTACTGCTACAACCCCCAGCTTAAGCTGCTACTGATATGGTAATGCTGTAGGCTCTCTCCTCCTACTCTCTCACTCTTTACTACACTTCCGTTTGGCAAAGGTGAGAGGAGAGTAAAAAGATAGAGGGGAAGGAAAAGCTCGTGTAGAGAGTAAGTGTGTATCTTTCTTCGGTGGCGTAACGGACGGACGAACTAAGTAACTAACTAAGGAAGGAAGGAACAAGCAGAATTATTATAGGAATATTATCATCATTAGTAAAACATAATCACATCACCTAAATATATCATCTCTCTTAAGTACAGTCTAAATTTGCACCCCCTCCCGGTAATTCTTACTTTCCTGGAGCTAAAATCGACCTTGAAAGAAATAGAATTTCAGACCGTGGTCAACATTGATAATTTAGGAGAGCAAGACGTAGCAACTGATAGCGATCCCGAAGGTAAGCATTTCAGTGCCACAAGTATGGGCCACCCAGTGAGGACCAAATTCCCTACTCAGTAGTAATTGTCAACTAGACTAGCTCGTTAACCATTATCCCATGCCAATACGTTCAACGTGTCATTGTTGTTGTTATTATTGGCAATTCTCTCACCATTATACCATCATGTCATAGATAACCTCTAACCTACACTTTTAATAAGATGCATTCTGTCATTGTTTTCAATTTAAAATAAAAAAGAAAAAAAACAGAGAAAAAGAAAGAGTAACAGAAAGATAATGGGGATTTGGGCAAACTTCAGTTGAGTAATTTTTAATTTAACGCTTCATTCGGAGAAAAATTTATTTTCAAAGATTAATTTTAAATTTTTAAATCTTTAAATTTTTCTTTACACTTCTAATTAAAAAAAAAATTAAATCTACGTTTTAATTAAAGGAAAATGACTTATCTGTTTTAGACAAAAAATTGTTTTCTTCCTTTCAAACAAAATAAGAAAAAACGTAATAATCATTTCAAAAATTGATATCATAACTATAAAATTGATAGCACATCGATAAAATTAATATGAAGCTTCTAAAATTTATATAAAATTGATGTCAGGTCTATAAAATTCAATTTTGAATAGGTTTGGGGACATTATATATATATATATATATATATATATATATATACCACATTCTACACCTCTTCACCGTTTTTCTACAATTCCCTCAACATTTTCTAATCCTCCCTACCATTTCCTACACCTCCCCACCATTATGAAGAACATTTTTGAGAAAAATTGTATTTATAGTTTATAAAAAAAGAAACTTTTTCCAATGTTTATCTACGTTTATAAAGATAGAAATTATTTTTATTTCATGGTTAAGTTTTTGAAATCAATTTTTCAATTTATCTTTAATATCTACTATATCTAAAGCCAATCGAGTTACAAATTATCTTTTCTTTCTGTTACAGTTTACTTTTTCTATAATAAAAAAACAAATTTTATCAATAAAAAATAATTTCTCTTGTGCGCAACACAAGGACAATAAGGCAGGCCTTTATTCGATTTCATGAAGAAAATTTCATGTCATGAAAATGCCGGAAAAGGATATTTCACAAACGATTTTTCTCAAAATAGACATATTGTTTTTCTGCGAAAAAAAATTAACAAGAATAGAAAATCTGCTTTCGACGAAATTAAAGGTAAAATAAAATAACAAACCAGAAACAAAAACTGAAACTGAATCTAAAACTGAAATTTTGTCAGGTTTTATTCAAATGGATAAAGCTAAAATTGAGCAGTTCGAGAAAAAAACCTTGCACGCAGTTCGATAAAACTTCTTAGACAGCCAAACAGTTGGATGTTGTTTTAAAATAAAATTTAAAAAAATCGGAGTTTCATTTATGCAAGTTGTATTTATGGATGGAGATTTCAGAAAAATTATGACTGCTAAAATTGTTTTCAAATTTAATTTAAATAACTTGACTCGACCTGAATTGATGTCAAATCATTCAAAATCTAAGCTTCACACGGATTTTATGACGAAATAACTCAAACCTAAGCATGTGATAAAAAAAGAATGCTGATTTTCAATTGAATGGACTTTGTTAGTATCAACTAAAAATAAACGTGACTTTAAAAAGGAAATCATCAAAACAGACGTTTGTATTTCGCAAAATTATCACGTTTCCCGATTCCAATAAAAATTATCACAATTTCAGAGAAAGCAGTGGTGTGCGACTTTTTGGAATGAATAAACTGTTAAAAACGATCATTTTCAACGACAACAATAAATATCACCCAACACAGAATGGATTTTTATGGATCATATTGCTGATCAATTGTTTCGTCGCGGATTAAAAATGGCTGAAATGTTTTGACCACATTTTAGATGAAACTGGTAACATTTCTAAGAGAGAACAACTTTTTGTTTGCAGTTTGGATTGGAAATTATGATGCCGATAGGAAAAGCTTTGAAATAATTACTTTGCATGAATTTTGATTTCAACAATTGTGTTTAGGATGCGATGTTTAGGTTGATTTGCTATGAAAAGTAAAGAAAAAGAAGTTGTTGGGTTAATGATAAAAACAGTTCAGCCTTGTGTAGCTCTTCGAAAAGCCTTTAAATTGGTTCTAGTATTACGGAATTGCATGGTCCTTATGGCTACAAAATCTAATTTATGAGAGTGGTCGCCAATAAGTTGATTTCTTGGTTATGCACGATGGTGAATACCTGAAACCAGCAACAAAGAAAATATTATACGATACTCGTTGGTTTCTAAGTAGACCCTAAAGATAGTTACAATGTGGTAAAAACTTTGGGGTTAAAAGTTTCGAAACAAGTTTCGATCCCAGTCTCAGCTCTTTTTTCTCCTACTGTATCTGTAAATATATGTGTAAGGCTTAGCGATTTCTATTATTTTGATGAAACGATTTAAAATATACTAGAGTGTGCCGAAAAGTCCTCAGCACAACCAAGAAGCCCTTCAAGAAATTAGGCGAAGCCCTTCAAAAGAAAAAAAAAGGAAATGATTTTGAAAATTAGGTTGGATCGGGAACTATTCAGCACCCTCTCATATATGTTTATTTTTCAGGTATTCGAGGAAAAACCCAAAAGTTCGAAACATATCATCATAAAGAAAAAAAAAGTACCTACATTAACACGTAGTTTTCGCTTACTTCGAAGAATATA
>JBBBDQ010001236.1:3710000-3715000 GCA_037127315.1 Ascarosepion bandense | reverse complement strand
AACAATACAATAGCACTAATCAAGCCCGAAGTCAGAAAAACCTAACGCTAACAAATCAGTAACGTAAGTTGTCAAACCCAACGAGGACTACCAAGGGGGTTAAAAGGGGAATAAAAAAAGAAACGAACAAAGCCCAATAACAATAAATCAAGAGCGTGTTTGAAAGAAAAAAAAACCCAAGACGAAAACCTTAACAGAAAAGAGCTCAATACGAAAGTACGAAAGTAGAGCAAAAATACAATAAACTAAATCTAAAAGTGAGCCAAACGTTTGGCTCACTTTTAGATTTAGTTTATTGTATGTATATATATATATATATATATATATATATATATATATATATGTATATATATATATATATATATATATATATAATTTTTCAATTTTAAACGAGTTATTTCGCTACCTTGGTTTCTACCATGAGTTGTGTCTTCAGTCTTTCTACCAGGAGTGGTGTCTTCAGGCGATTTTTAATAACAATTAAAATAAGACACCACTCCTGGTAGAAACCAAGGTGGCGAAATAACTCGTTTATAAATGAAAAATATTCAAAAGTTCTACAATATAATTGTATCGAACAATTTTTTAATACAAATGTGTTCTGGTCTAACCCTATTAGGGTCAAAAACTAAGTATTAAATAATCAATATATATATAATATTATATATTACATGTCATATTATAAATTATATATATAAAATTTATTTGTTAGATATATAATATTATATATATAATATTATATATATGTATATATATAGCATTATATATTATATGTATATGATAATATATATTATCTACATAATATTATATATTATGTATATATATAATATTATATATAGATAATATTATATATATATATATATATATATATATATTTATATATATATATATATGTCTAGCCACACTGATGAGCTGTGATACAGTGAAACAGGCTTGTATGTGGATGACTAATATATATATATATATATATATATATATATATATATATATATAATAATCGTGGGGCCCCAAGCAAGGCATTTTAGTGCCACTGTTGTGCAGGGGGTTACATAGGAGGAATGTTATGAGAAAGAGAGACAGGTTACAGGGGGTGTATATTATTATTATGTTTATTATTATTACCATTATTTATATTTAATATTAAAATATATATATTTTTTAAATGAAAATGTTTATTACCATTTTATTATTACTATATTATATATATTATAGATTTATAACAATATAATACTACTATTATTAATATTATATTTTGTATTAACAAGAAATTAAAATTTATTTTTCTAGCGTAAATACAGCCCCTTATCTTTAAAGTCCGTTAAATTTAAATGTCATATTTTTTCAAAGAAAACAGACGACTTGCAACTCTGGTCAATACTCTAGTATTTCTTAACGAAAGTTTGTTATGTATCTTCCTTTCTTTCCTTTCCCTTTACTCCTTTCGTTTTCATTTTCCTTGTCTTTTTCTTTTAAACATTTTTTTTTTTCCGTGACAATTTTCTGGATGATTTTAAACATTCACTGCTGTACGATTTGTGTCTGAAAAGCGGCGGCTTAACTGCGAAATATTTATTACCCATGCATTTGTAAAATATCCAAACTTTTTTCTTGATTATATTACTCTGTTAAATTTAGCAATAAATTTTAACATTGAGTTTGTTTTTTTTAAATTTACATTACAGAATACCAAGAATATCAGCATGCAGTGTGGGTATAGAAAAATCCAATGAAGTATCCTCTACATACAGTGGTAGGATAAATCTCAAAGAGAGCTCTAAATATATATGTATATAAATACATATAGAGCAAATATAAGAAAAATTAAGGCAGACACGTTATTTCATGGTAAATCGGAAGTATAGGCCTATTTCAGGCGAACCATCACGTGTAAAATCCTTTAAAAAATAAAGACGGAAGCTGATAATGGTTCGCCGAAAATAGGCTTATACTTTCGATTTACCATGAAATAACGTGTCTGCCTTAATTTTTCTTATATATATATATATATATATATATATATATATATAACGTTCTTTATTATATACATATAGAATAGTAGAGAAGATTATCTACTAAAACTTGTTTTCTGTTCATAGTCGTCCATTAATTTTTTGTGATGTGACAAGTCGATCTCTGAGAGAATATCGTCCATAGGTGGCCAATATAAAAAATTAAAGTTGCTTTTATTAGTACTATTGGAGATGCAATCTCCCAAAGAATATAACCTTATTTTTACATACGGTGGATTTTTTAAGTCCTGGGTTATAGATAATGATTAGATTAGATATTGTTAACAATTTCAGATTAAATGATAATTGTAAGGTTTATGATTAGATTGTATCGATTTACAATAAAATAACCTATTGGTGTCTTTTTTTCGTAACAAGATGATTGCGTGTGTCATTTTTTCTTAACTTCTTTAAGACCTATTTTATCACTTCGTCAACAACATTTATTGCGAATTTATTGTTGATAAGCGTTTGTTTTATGTTAACTATTTTTTTAAAAAATAAGGTGTCCGAAGCAGAAATGGTTTTGGCACATTAGTCATGTCTTTTAAAATTTTATTTTATACTAGCAGTATAGCCCGGCGTTGCTCGGGTGTAATGAAAACTTTTATTTGTATATTATCGATTTTCGGCACTGTTGTAAGAACTGCAACCTTGAAACTTCTGAATATCGTTTCTTGTGTCATTGTCTATGAGCGTATCAAATTTGATTAAAATCGGACCACTCTTTCTATAAACCGATTTTTTCGATTATCGATTTTTTATATTTATCGGGGGTTCCTCGACACAAAACCTAGCTAAGAACATTCGCAGACGCTTATAGTACAACTGTGTAAATTTTCAATAAAATTGATTCAGCCGTTTCAGAGTCTATAGGTAACGGACACACACACATACACACACACACACACAAACAAAGTTCCATTTATAAATAAGTTTAGATCTGAGAACACACACAATTTTCTAAATAAGAAAACATTAATTTTTGCTTCTGAGTTGTTTTTTTTTTTGTTTTGTTTTTTTTTATTGTTTTTTTTTTTACATAGAGGAGTAGTTAAACGTGACTGTTAACATCAAACGTCGAGGAAACAGGTTCTATTATTAACTTATATTTCGTCTGGAAATATTGTTGAAATATAAAATTGTTGTCAATATACATAACACATATGGAGGATTTAATGAAATTATAGACTTTGTTTTCTACATGGCTCATGCAGAAATCAAATTAAGTGGGACCAGGTGACAAGCCATGGCTACGCTGTCAGTCTATGTGTAAATATTGTGTAGAACTGTGCGTTATGGTGCAGTGGTTATCGATTCGGAACGAGAGCTCGGTGTGCCGAGTTCTAATTCCAGTTAAATACCCTGCATTCATTTACGCGCAAATACTCTTGGGAAAGGTATTAATCCGTCTCTTCCCTCCTGTTATGGGTTAAATAATAGGACAGATTGGATTCTTTAGCCTTAGATGGCAACTAGTCTACCGCAGAAAACAATGGCAACCTACTGCGGGATAATCTTCTGCCCAACCAGTCATGTCTCTTTCGAGACATGATCACCCAAGCGTGTTTCACGTTTGGCACTAAACTGACTGATTGACTGAATATAATAGTTGATATCATGATTATGGCTTCCACTGGTCATAAAGTGGGGGGGTCGGTTATCTATTGTCATGAAGTAATAAACTGATACCCTACTAATTACTACTTATTAATATAATACATCTCTTCCTTTTTTAACTATGAGTCAAATAATAGGACAGATTGGGTTCTATAGCCTTGGTCGGCAACCAGTCTACTGCAGAAAGCAATGGCAAACTACTGCGGGATAATCTTCTGCCAAAGCGTGTATCCCGTATGGCATTTAACTGAACTATGATCGTAGAAAGGTTATGATCGTCGTGCAAGATATAAGTTTAATATTAGAAGGTGAAATCGTAGGATAAATACATAGGTTTTTTATTACAATGTCTATGGTTTCTTTGATAGGAATATTACAGAACAGATTTAAAAAATCTAACGAAGTTAAGATGCTATTGTTAGGTTTAATAGAATGCAATTTTTCAAGAAAATTGTTAGTGAAACCAACGTTATATTTACTTAATAACTATAGTTGGATAATTTTTTATACAGGGTTGGAATAAGGGATATCCAGGAGTAGGAATTTGTGATATTATGGGCTGTAGCTGGTTGTTTATAAGCTTTAGTGCTTTCGTATAAATAGCCAGGATAATATTCCCTAACAATAAATAACGTGTTGAAATGTTTGATATATGCGTTTCCGTTTAAAATGTTTACATACGACTTCACTTGCGACTGATTCCGATTTCAGCGATCTAAAAACGCCAGGATATAGCCAACAAAATTTTCTCTATCTCAGTTCTTAATAATGATTGCGATAGTATTTGAACAAAACAGAAAAAATGAACTTTAGACAGTTTATTCATGATTTTGATCCCGATATACAGTATCTTAAAAGAAATTTCGAAAATACAATAAAAAATTAAATAGACTGACCTTTAATTTAAGAAAACTTATTTTAAATATATATATATATATATATATGTGTGTGTGTGTGTGTGTGTGTGTGTGTGTGTGTGTTTGGGCGCGCATTTGTGTGTTTGTCGGGTGTGTAATACATACATGTATCTTTAAGTTGACACCCGCTCTTACGCGTGCTCTTTCATTATATGTTGCGTATATATATGCTTATGTATGAATGTGTGTGTGTGCATTTGCCGAACTGATGTAATGATGTATTTTTTCTTAAATTTTCTCTTTTAAGGGAGTAATCTTTATTTTTATTCCGTTTTTTTTTTTCGGGGTCTTTGTTTGTAAATTTTATTCGTGTAAAATCTTCTGTACAATAAAGACGCAAGCTGATGATGGTTCGCCTGAAATAGGCTTATATTTCCGATTTACCATTAAATAACGTGTCTGCCTTAATTTTTCTTATATTTGCTCTATATGTATTTATATACATATATATTTA
>JBBBDQ010001236.1:3680000-3705000 GCA_037127315.1 Ascarosepion bandense | reverse complement strand
ATAATTAAACAATCAATACATATATATATATATACGCATGAGAAATTATAATACATAAAACAATTATTTTACTAAGATTTTACAAAAGAGAATCATTTCAAAAATAATTTCATTCATTTGTGAATAAGTCCTGTAAGGTTCATTAAAATCGGGAAATTATTTGATTTTTGTAAGAATTTCTAAATAAATGTTTTCTACTGCAAAAATACACTAAAATTGACTATACGGATATTTGGTCATTCGCAGGCGATAGGAAAACAAAATTTTAGACAAAATTTTGAAGGTTCTAAAAATCATTGAAATATATTTTATTTACAATTTTATTTTATTTTATTTTATTTTTTTCTTTATGATAACATAAATATTTTGACGATAAAACTTGGTCATTATTTAGTTTGGGGAAATTTATTTTTTCATTATGTATCCCCAATATTGACCCCAGTCTTTGTGCGTGTATATATATTTGTAAAGACCATAAGCGTGTTTCTAAAAACATCCTTTAATATCATAAAATGAAACAAAAAAGAAAAGTACCTCCTGAAAACAAAACAAATACTTTTTTTTCCAAAAGTCAATGAATGATATAAGAAATTTGTCTATACGATAATTTGTAAATCTGTGTGTCCATTCGATAAAAGCATCTGATGTGCGTCCCCTTAAAAGATCAGCTTCTTTTTTAACGCTATCTGTTGATTAAAGTATATCTCAAAAGTTAGATATGAACATAGATAGATAGATAGATAGATAGATAGATAGATAGATAGATAGATAGATAGATAGATTTCAACAGACAGATTAGATAGATAGATAGATAGATAGATAGATAGATAGATAGATAGATAGATAGATAGATAGATAGATAGATTTCAACAGACAGATTAGATAGATAGATAGATAGATAGATAGATAGATAGATAGATAGATAGATAGATGTGTGAGTAAGCTCTTGCTAACAGCTATGTTATGTCAGTTGCCGGAACATATGACAAAAAACGTCTCCTCCTCCTCCTCCTCCTGCTGTCTCTCTTCTTCTTCTTCCTCTTCCTGCTTTTTCCTAACTTTCCTCCCACGAACGGTATTTTTCTTTATAAAAAGCCTGCTCGTCAGCCACAAACAACCTCAGTGCAGTTTGTTGCTGGCTGCCTGCCACCCGAAAACAAAATCTCATTCCCTCCAAACTCCAACATTGTCGGCGCCAAAAGCGGGAAGGCAGGAAAAACAAAAACAACCAACAACGCCGATTTACTTGTACTGAAATTAAGTCAACTGTACAAGATATTATACGAGAGAAATGAAAAAAAATATATTTGTTGAACAATAAGCAAATCTTTATTAATGAAAAGAATCAAAGCAAAAAGATAATAAAACACAAACAAGAAGAAGAAGAAGAAGAAGAAAAAGAAGAAGCTGCTTGCGTGAAACGTTGTGTGTACAGGTGAAAAAAAAAAACGAAACAAAAAATACAACCTTCAAACTCACTTTACCAAAACAATTACGTCACTTTACCAATCACGACAACAAAGTGTACAAATCGTGGCTTAAAAAACAGCATTGTTTTTTGCTTTTACGATAACAACAATAACACGAGGTATGTTCTTTTTTGCCTTTTAATTTAATTTAAGTATTTGTTTATGTTTAAACGTTTATAATTTCAACAGGTTTGCATGAAAAGGAAAAAGCGTGAAATTAAAAGACAAAAAGTCGATATTGGAAACGTCAGTCAGTCAGTCAGTTAAGTGTCATACGTAATACACGCTTGGGTGATCATGTCTCCAAAGAGTCATGACTGACTGGGCAGCAGATTATCCCGCAGTAAGTTGCCATTGCTTTCTGCGGTAGACTGGTTGGTTGCCAGCCAAGGCTATAAAACCCAATCTGTCCTCTTATTTGACTCATAGGTAGAGGGTGAAGAGATGTATTGCATTATTAAGTGGTAATTAGTGGAGGATCGGTTTATTACTTCATGACAATATAAAACTGATCCCCCACTTTATGTCCAGTAGAAACTTTAATCCTGTTTTCAACTATTATATTCAGTCAGTCACTTAAGTGCCATACGTGATACACGCTTGGGCGATCATGTCTTGAAAGAGACATGACTGACTGGGTGAAGATTATCCCTCAGTAAGTTGCCATTGCTTTCTGCGGTAGACTGGTTGCCGACCAAGGCTATAGAACCCAATCTGTCCTGTTATTTAACCCATAACTGGAAGGAATGGGCGGATTAATACCTATCCCAAGGGTATTTGCGCGGAAGTGAATTCAATGGATTCAACTGGAATTCGAACTCGGCTCCCCGATTTCTCGTTCCGAGCCGATATGCAATGCACTACAACGCACATCCTTTTGGACTTGGATTAATGTGTAGTATGTGTTAAAGGTTGTTTTTTTCTCTCTAGTAATGTTCTTCCAGTGCAAGACTCTCGAGTCATTTGACAAAGGATGTGCATTATGGTGCAGTGGATATCGGCTCGGAACGAGAAATCAGGGAGCCGAGTTCGAATTCCACTTGAATTCCCTGCATTCACTTACGCACAAATACCCTTAGGAAAAGTATTAACCCGTCTCTTCCCTCTAGCTAGTTATGGGTTAAATAACAAGATAATTGGGTTCTATAGCCTTGGCTGGCAACCAGTCTACCGAAGAAATCAATGGTAAGCTACTGAGGGATAATCTTCTGCCCAATCAGTCATGTCTCTTTCGAGACATGATTGCCCAAGCGTGTATCACATATGGCACTTAACTGACTGACTGAATGTTGTAAGAAATGAACATTATCGCTATCGATCGTAATTAGATCGATAGCGATTATCCCCTGTGTTCGAAACTGTTAAGGAAGTATTCATGCGGGAGTCTTTCACATAATAGTATTTCTTAAGAGAAAGCTTTCTGAATGGAACGTTCCTTTTACATTTGAATCCCGGGGGAAATGTGAGTGATTCGACACTGTGGAAGTACCATGTCATGTCCTAGTTGTGAAACTCTTATCTGGTGAAACTAAAGAATGAAATTCATCTGAACGTTTGTCATGAAAATAGAGATCGAATAGTTATGAGGAAAGCCTAGTCCAGTAGGTCCCAGTCATGTTACAGCACCTCCTTCATTGCACTAAAGACGGATGTTTGGAGAATATGCGTGCCAGCAGACAGGGGTCAAAGGGACTTGGCAACTTTTGGCTTTCGACTGTACGTAAGGCACTCACATTCCACCTCCGTATCGAGGTGTGTAAATATCAGAGGATGAGATATTTTTTTTAATCATATCACCCCGAGCAAGGCGGTAATGCCACTGATGTGCAGGGGGCTACGTAAGAGTGAAAAGATTGGAAAAAAGAAAGCCGGAAACCACATCCTGAACAGGGAACAAGGGATGAGCCTCTACACCTGTACAGTAGACGTGAGTGGAGTGTGAACCGGGCGATAGTTTAGTCTATCTACTCCAATATATTCTGGTCTTCATGTAGCAATCAGTGTTCTTCATCCACAGCCCTGTTCTCGTACTTTGATTAGCGAGCTAATGTCATCGTTCTGATCTTGTCATCGGATAATTCATGAGTACAACACAAGGCCAATTCGGTACCGGGGATTCTAACTTTGCAGCAATACCTCCTCCGTTAAATAGAAGAGTTGGCCTATTCTAACACCTGTACGACATTGGTTGCGAGGGCTAGGCAATTTTTTTCTCCTTGCTCGCATCTATTCTCATGTAAACCCAGATTAAAGTGACCTTGTGTCACGTTCTCGAAGGCCAGGCAAGCAGGCAAATGTCGATATTATAAAATGAAAAAAAAAATTGTATACAATCTAAATTTGAAATTTCTGTCTGAATTTCTGGGATGAGTAGCTATAATTGTTTACATTATTTACAGACTAATATCCTCATCATTGTTTTTTATCATCACAACGTTTCAGCCGTTTCAAGTATCAGGTGGATTAAAGTGTGGATTAAATTGTATGTCTGTGAATTATGAGTTCATTCCATGGTTTGGGAAGTAGAGAGCAATACTAAATCAGTATCAGACGAGATATCCCTAAATATGGACAATTGATTCTCGTCGGTTAGATGAAAGGTTCGGTTTAAAATTTCATGAAGGTTACTTGAATTGATAAACACCTGAAGATGGCAGAAGGGCACAACAGTTGAAACCTTGTGCTAATTACAAAAAAAAGGTTGAAGATATTAGAATATTTTTAAAATATAAGAAACGGTTAGTGAGGAGTGCGTTGATTTAAACTCAGGGAAAATACGCATGATTTGACTTAGAATTATTAATTAAACATAAATTATGTTAGATCATCTGTTTAAAGAGAGGGGCTGCTATTCACATTGAAATATATATGAAGATGAGGATGCATCAATTTGTAAAAATAATGTTCCAAAAAATGAATTCTTTTTTATTTTGACAATTGGTTTCGTTGCGAAATAAGCAAATATTTCAGTAATTAGGGTAGATTTTATGACCGTCTCATTTGTTTTCTTCCTCTCTTTTACTAAAAGAAAGGCAAGGTTTTATCTTGAAGATTTTAAAAGCATTTCTGAAGAGCGGAAAATGTTGTGTCAGTTCCGTATGGCAAGTGATGTCCTACTTACGAAATTTTCAAAATCTAATTAACAAAGATTTTTTTGTTTAGTTCATATAAAAACCGAATTCTTCTTTTCAAAGTGAAAAAACACTTTCTGTGCGACAGTAGAGTTTATTTTGGGATTGTTATTTACTAAATTTAAATTTGATTAGCATAACGCCAATCGGAATGATGTCCAACTCGTTCAGAAATCTTTAAGCGCACATCAACACAATCGTTTTCGCAAATCAACGTTTAAAAAAATATACTTTGGTTACCTACTGTTGTACCATTTGGGTCTGACGAGCCGCGATCATAACATCCTCGGCCTTTCATCAGAAACAAATGATTTTAAAATTTAAATTAGAAACGTTTTCACGAGGAGCGTTCGTCCGAGAGATTGTTTACATCACGTGACTCAGAAAGCGACCGATTTTTTAAATATTTGTAAACGTAAACCTATCTTTAATAAAACTTATAAACGTTGTTTTAAAGGAAATTTTTAAGTGTATCTAAAAAATGTTTAACTATTGAAATATTTATAAAGATTCAAAACACCTAAGTCCCTATTTAACCCTAGCCTGTATGTATTTAATTTTGAAAATCCAGTATTTTTCTTTCTTTCTGCGTGAGTATGTAGAACTAAAATCAGAACGGTCTGAAATATCAAATATAATAATAGAAATAAATAAATACTGTCAAAAAATACATTTTTAAACTTACAGCTTTTTAGTAGTTTTTTCTATACATATTATTAAGACAGTATACGTGGATCATCACTATGTTATATATATATATATATATATATATATATATATATATATATATATATATTCAGATAAAATTTAGAGAGAAAATACCCATTTTCAACATGTCAGTTTATGACATGCATTGTCAATCCCGTTTAATCAAAGAATGAGGAAAATTTCTAATGTCGCAGACAGGGGCTAGTAAAGGAAGGGGTGCGAGAATATTGGCTATTATAGGGTTAAGCTAGAGGAACCCTAGTCGTAATTTCTCTTATGGTAGTAGAAGGCATGTGGCTTGATATTTAAAGTTTACATTCTTCGAACTATTGTCTCAATCTTTATTGCCATATTTACGACATTTTAGTCATTGTACGGCCCGGCCCTTTTCAGGCAATATTAGTTGGAATTTCGAAACGAACCGTACAACGGTCGAAACGTCGTGAATATGCAAATAAAGATGAGAACAGAAGTTTGAATAAATAGTGTAAATAGTTAAAATACCTCATCTCAGATATATAGACATATATTCAACGCTTTAATTTTTCTTGCTTGTCTGACACAAGATAACTGCTTATAGTTCCTGAGCTTCTAATCTATCATCAAACTACTGACCAAGTTCTACGTTGCTTAGTTTCAATGAATGTGAAAAGGACCATCACTTTTAGCGTAATCTAACCCTTTTGTTGCGTCTACTTAACAACCCTGTCTAACTATCAAAAAGAGAATAAAATTAAATAAATTATTGCCCGAATGTTAACAGTAGAATTCGAAATCGTAAACTCTTGTTTCACTTCTTATCTAATTGATCAACACACATGAAATCCACGAACTTTTGGAGATTTTTAAACTCTTTATTTCTTACCTCGTGATGCATGCTTATCAAATGTCTTGAATGCAACAAATTTGTATTAGTTGGAGTAGATAGACTAAACTATCGCCCGGTTCACACTCCACTCTCGTCTATTGAACAGGTGAAGAGGCTCATCCCTTGTTCCCTGTTTAGGATGTGGTTTCCGGCTTTCTCTTTTCCAATCTTCTTCCTCTTTTCTTTTCTTTTTTTCAATTGGAGTAGATAGACTAAACTATCGCCCGGTTCACACTCCACCCTCGTCTATTGAACAGGTGAAGAAGCTCATCCCTTGTTCCCTGTTTAGGATGTGGTTTCCGGCTTTCTCTTTTCCAATCTTCTTCCTCTTTTCTTTTCTTTTTTTCAATTGGAGTAGACAGACTAAACTATCGCCCGGTTCACTCTCCACCCACGTCTATTGAACAGGTGAAGAGGCTCATCCCTTGTTCCCTGTTTAGGATGTGGTTTCCGGCTTTCTTTTTCCAATTTTCTTACTCTTTTCTTTTCTTTTTTTCAATTGGAGTAGACAGACTAAACTATCGCCCGGTTCACTGTCCACCCACGTCTATTGAACAGGTGAAGAGGCTCATCCCTTGTTCCCTGTTTAGGATGTGGTTTCCGGCTTTCTCTTTTCCAATCTTTTCACTCTTATGTAGCTCCCTGCGCATCAGTGGCGTTACTGCCTTGCTCGGGGTGATATGATTAAAAAAAAATTTAAACAGAATTAAAATTTATCACATATTTATGTCCTACTTGTTAGTCACTCACTTCTACTACTACTACTACTACTAATAATAATAATAATAATAATAATAATAATATTGAATAGTTCCTAAAGGATTCAAGCAAGTAGGACATGTCTATAGATTGCATAAGATTTGAAATCTTTCATCGAATTGGTGCTTTTGAATAAATGTTGAAAAATTGCCGGGTATCGTGGTTTGAGCAGAAAGTAAGTTGAAATGATTGATATTGTGTTCAATCTGAATTTAAGAATTATTATCGAGGCTTGATTTTCGAATTTGCATTTGCAAATATAGTGTTTTGATGTACAGAAGCAACGGACATAACATTCAAAGTTCAAATGGTACATTATCAAATATTTTAATGTGGCAAAAATTATCCTTTTTACAGCGTCTATTTTTGTACTCGTGAATTCACTAAAACGTTATTAACCACTTGAAGTATAAAGTTAACTTCAGTTTCTTTTTTCCTATTTGTTACTAATTTAAACTTTTGTTATCAATCAAAATTGACGGCTTTTTCTGGCTTCTTGTTATTTACTTTCATCAAGTGACATGGATGTAACCTGTAAAATTTTCTCCTCCATGTCTGATCAATAAACTTCCGTGCTCAATACTTTGGCAGGATCACAATATTCTTTGTAGTTTTTGTTTTCCA
The DNA here is from genome assembly GCA_037127315.1 of Ascarosepion bandense. NCBI lineage: Eukaryota > Metazoa > Mollusca > Cephalopoda > Sepiida > Sepiidae > Ascarosepion > Ascarosepion bandense. Next base: position 3,697,441 of record JBBBDQ010001236.1, on the reverse strand, counting down.
TAATAAATATTATTACCAATCAAAGAAATTTTCATCCACATAAATCCTCACATTGGATCACAATGCTCGTTGGGTCTTTTTCACTTGCTTCAGCTTCCGTAAAACTTTTTCTTGTTGAATGAAGAGCATTTAAATTTACTCTAACCACGTCACCAGCAGTTTCAGACTCCAGTGCAGATAACGTATCAGTAAAAATTAAAGGCATGTTTACATTGAAACCAAATACACGTTCATTAGGACTATGTCTCTGAGGCATTCTGAAGTTCATTTTTGGCACTAAAAGCCCAAGCCAGAGTTATTTCTGACTCATTTCTCATCGTCTAATGTTTTTCTTTTTTTCATTGTTTCAGCCACTATCAGATTGTGACGTTCCACAGTCAGTCAGTTAAGTGCCATACGTGATACACATTTTGGGCGATCATGTCTCGAAAGAGACCTGGCTGACTGGGCAAAAGATTATCCCGCAGTAGGTTGCCATTACTTTCTGTGGTAGACTGGTTGACAGCCAAGGCTATAAAACCCAATCTATCCTGTTATTTGATTAATAGCTAGAGGCGGAAGAGATGTCAGTCAGTTAAGTGCTATACGTGAAACACGCTTGGGCGATCATGTCTCGAAAGTGTCATGACTGACTGGGCAGAAGATTATCCCTCAGTAGGTTGCCATTGCTAAATAGTAAATAGTGGGGGATCAGTTTATTACTTCATAACAATATAAAATTGATCCCCCACTTTATGTCCAACAGAAGCCTTATTTATGTTTCCAACTATTATATTCAGTCAGTCACTTAAGTACCTTACTTGATACCCGCTTTGGGCGATCATGTCTCGAAAGAGACATGACTGACTGGGCAGAAGATTATCCCGCAGTAGGTTACCATTAAATTCTGCGGTAAACAGGTTGCAAGCCAAGGCTATAGAACCCAATCTGTCCTATTATTTAACCCATAACTGGAGGGAAGAGACCGATTAATACCTTTCCCAAGGGTATTTGTGCGTAAGTGAATACCAGGAATTTAACTGGAATTCGAACTCAGCTTCCTGATTTGTCGTTCCGAGCCGATATCCACAATATGCACCAGAAAATCACATTCCATTGTACTATTACTAAATAGATTATCTGCGGCAGTAGTAGTACAGGTTTCAATGTATAATTTTTCAAAGCTCCAAAAAGGGATATCCACATTAAAAATATGTTGCTAATAATTTCTTTGCTCTTTTTAGTTTTAATCAATCAGGCAGCAGAGTACCTCGTGGCTGTGTCAATTAGGTGTAGAAACCAATATTGATTATGTTCAGGCGCCTTCAAATCCAGACATACCGTGTCATTGAACTTGTTTCCAAGAGGCTATGCTACCATTAGTCGAGGTGGAGGTCTTTTAAACTTCAGGCAAACCAAACAAGAATCTCAACAACAAAAAAAAAAAAAACCCTGGTTAGATCGAGAAACTCTTTACCATAAACGGAAGATCGGAGACATGTCAGACAAAAGAAATTACATAGGCGATTTGCACATTAATCAAAGGAGAAACTAATATATTTGGTTACCTACGGCGTTTAACCAAATATATCAGTTTCTCCTTTGATTAATGTGCAAATTTCCTATGTAATTTCTTTTGTCTGACATCTCTCCGATCTTCCGCAACTAACGTTCTGAACATAGTTTTGTGTTTTTTCTTACATGGAGACAAGATTTATATTTTGGTGAAATGTCCAGGTTATTAATCGGGGTCTGGATGGCACTAAAAACTTCCTGACTAGTTCTTGATTGTTCAATACTCGGAATTTTTTAGACAAACACTGATTAACCCTCTAGGGCCATTCGTATCATATTTGATACAGTATGAAAACAAGCCTTGAAAGAAATATTTTCCTGAAAAATTTTTTAAGAGAAATATTTTATAAATTTCAAATGAAAGCAGTACTGACTGCTCAGTCAATGAATACCAAATGTTTCCTTATAGGGAAATACCAAATGTTTCCTTATAGGGAAATACCAAATGTTTCCTTATAGGGAAATACTGTATCAAATATGATACGAATGGCTCTAGAGGGTTAACGAAAGATAACATTCCGGTTTCTATGCTGCCATTAGAAATACAGCTCCTTGGTCTAGAAGCGAAAATAATAATAAATTATGTTCCGGTTGCTAGAGGTTGGGATGCTTTTAGGTCACATCACCATATTGAGCTTAGGAAGCTATGGTCAAGGTTAATCCTTGATGTATGAGGCATCCCCAAAATAGGAAGCGTTCAAAGGAAATAGACAATTTCTGGAATTACCACATGCCCACGTGCGTGACCTGATTTTAAATTTAACCTCGCGTCACTTCCTGTCCTTGTGGTGAGATGAATAAACAGTTTCACGGCCTTTTGTAACGGTCTTATAAACATGAGAAAATTACTGCAATTAGGGATTGCGGTTTCGAAACCTGTTGTTGGTATTCGATCATGCATTTTTCTTTGTTTTTAAATAGTTTGATACAGTAAAAGTATCTAAAATATGCAACTATACAGAAAAGCACCGGTTCTTTTCACACTTGTCGATGCTAGCAACGTAGAATTTGGCCAGTACTTTGATTGGTAACAGATTAAAAACACAGGGACTGGAAAGTGTTTGTAACCTTGTACCAAACTAACAAGAAAAGAAAAGTCGTTGAATATATATATATATATATATATATATATATATATATATGTGTGTGTGTGTGTGTGTGTGTGTGTGTGTGTGTGTGTGATTAAATAAATTGCAAACAATATGAAAGAAAAAATGTACAGTAATTTTTAGCAACACAGTTTTCCGGTTACATTTGTTAGCATAACTCACACACCTGAAGATGATCTCGGAAAGAGGTTGAAAGTACTTGGGTACCTTAAGAAATGAATGAAAATAACATCTGTAAATATTACAGATAATTTCTGACATCTTTTGATTGTAATACGCGGAAGATTATCCGTGAGTATGAACGGATTTTATTAAAAAATAAGCATATTGTTTGCAATTTATTTAATCTGTAATCTATAATGGGTCTATTCGTAGGCGTTTTTAACAAATGGAAGCATGTGTTATATTACCGGAAGAGATCTGATAGTTTTAGGTTAGTTGTTTGCAACGATCAGTGTTGTAGAAGGTTTATTCGACCCTACTCGTAGCTGAGAACTAGCCTAAAATGATCAGTGCTTTTACAGTAGGATAACAGTCAGTCAGTTAAGTGCCATACGTGAAACACGCTTGGGCGATCATGTCTTGAAAGAGACATGACTGACTGGACAAAAGATTATACCGCAGTAGGTTGCCATTGATTTATGCGGTAGACTGGTTGCCGACCAAGGCTATAGAACCCAATCTGTCCTATTATTTAACCCATAACTGGAAGGAAGAGACGGATTAATACCTTTCCCAAGGGTATTTGCGCGTAAGTGAATGCAATGAATTCAACTGGAATTCAAACTCGGCTCCCCGATTTCTCGTTCCGAGCCAATATCCACTGCACCACAACGCACAATAATATAGCACATGCAAAAAATGGCTCCCCCCTCCTAAAAAAGAAACAACAAAGAAAGTCACACTTCATTTTTCAGGTTGTATTTCTTATCTTTTCTCATCAGGCTTCCATTTGATCAAAAGGTGGACTAACTTACAATAACTACTATTATTTGTATCAATATTATTTTTGTTGTTTTTTTTCATCTCCCAAATATTTTTCATCGGCCTACACACACACACACACACACACACACACACACACACGAGCACGCGCGTACGTGCGTGCGTGCGTGTGTGTGTAGATATAGTGCGATGAAAAATATTTTGGAAATAAAAAACAACAAAAATAATATATATAGATAGATAGATAGATAGATAGATAGATAGATAGATAGATAGATATGAACAGATGATAGATAGATAGATAGATAGATAGATAGATAGATAGATAGATAGATATGAACAGACTGGGATAGATAGATAGATAGATAGATAGATAGATAGATAGATAGATAGATAGATAGATTTTCAAAAGGTGTCTATCTTGTGTTATATTTATATTTCCAAACAATTGTTTTTTAAATAATTCTTTTTTGAATATTTGATATGTGGCTGATGCCAGCATTAACTTCGGTGATGGTACACGAATCACAGGTTATATTACCACACACACACACACACACACACACACACACACACACACACACACACACACATACACACACACACACATATTACCACATATTACCACACACACACACACACACACACACACACACATACATATATATATATATATATATATATATATATATATATATATATATATATATATGATTGTTTAATACTTAGTTTTTTATCCTAATAGGGTTAGACCAGTACACATTTGTATTAAAAAGTGTTCTACACAATTATATTGTAGAACTTTTGAATATTTTTCATTTTTAAACAAGTTATTTCACTACCTTGGTTTCCACCATGAGTGGTGTCTTCAGGCGACTTTTAATAAAAATGATATATATATATATATATATATATATATATATATATATATATATATAAGAAAAATTAAGACAGACGCGAGGAAAAGTTTGGAAAGATCAGGACGACAGAAACTGAGAATGTCGGACGAAATTTCTCGTTCCTTCACTTCCGACAGAGAAATTTAGGTGTTCGGATTTTTAAGTTATGGATTAGAAATTCAATCATTTCGTAAAACCAAGATTAACTCTTATCGATTACGATGATCTATAAAACCTTTTTAAACATTTCCTGTTTTCTGTGAGACATTTTCCTTAGAAAACGTTTTTATCAAATTTTCTCTGTACATAAAATGTAAATTGATTAAAATGATTGAAACATCCCTAGTTTGCAAACTTAATCCTTTCTAATACAATTTCTAATATTTACTACTTTTGTCCTATGCTAGTTGTTCCAGTTTAGTGTAGAAATGTGTCAACTATAGTGGGACAGAGGCAGTCGGTAATTAATGTAAATTTATTAATTACTAAAAGTTACTTCGTCAAATTGATTAGTGCGCATGCGCATTTAGACGTGTTGGTCAGGAGGACATTCCAAACTGACGTTTAATTTATTACCCTTTCTTTCTTTTAATATTAAGATTTTCATTATTATTATTGATTTTTCATCATATTTCGATTTCTGCTATGGTCGCACTACCAACCAAGTCTGCGGGAAGACCTATGGCAGGTCGTGGTGTGTTGTTATGACTCCATTTCATGTTTTTTCTATCACCCCTATCATCCCTAGCGTTACATAGACAAAGTTTTCCTTAGTATGTGGGCTGTACTTAATAAGACAATGTTTTGTATATCTCTTAAGCTGGGGTTTCCAGGAATTCTTTCAATGTGTTGTTTTGTTCCATTTTTTATCATTCCAAGTGCACCTACTATCACTGGCACGACTCTTGTTTTCAATTTCCAGGTCTTTATATTTTGACAGTTTTTCAAATTCCTTTGTTGTTATGTTACAATCCGCTGGACATGCCATATCAGTTAATAGACAAGTTTTCTCTTTCTGGTTTTTAACAATAATGTCCGGCCTATTTGCTTCAATTTTTCTGTCTGTGTCTATTATTATTATTATTATTATTATTATTATTATTATTATTATTATTATTTCCTTTTATATACATTTTCGAGTGTGGTATTTGGTTTGGATAAAAAAAAAACTTACGTGTCGCAAATATATATATTCTCATAAGTGTGTCTCAAACGTAAAAAAAGAAAATGTTAAACGCTCTCATCTAGCGTTTATATTCAGTGTCATAAAGTTCTTAATTGAGTACAGATGACACGTCGACGAAAGACGTGACACCTGATTAACATATTATTTTAAAAGACGTAAAAGTTTAATTCATTTTCCTCTTTCCGTATTAAGGTGTGTTTTTAAAACGCTCCATTGACTGAAAAACACGGTCATATTGAACTGAAATTCTTGAACTGTTTGCATAAGCTAAACAAGAAGAAAAAGAAAGAAACTTTAATCTAAACAACTTTGAAAAAGATATAAGTAATGGGAAGAAACCCTGAAACACATAATCTATTAATGTACACAAAATTTACCATACAAAAAATCCTCAAATACAATAATTGAAATTTAAAACAAAATACGATGGCTAGATGATTTGTATTTAACTTTTCAATGTTCGCTTAGTAAATATAGTCTTCACTTTAAAAACTACTAGCCTAACGTCTACAAATCTTGGGAATATTTTTTAAATATTTTTGAAATTTTATAAATTATTATAATTAAAAAAAACAAAAATGAAAGTAATTCTTTTAAAATTTCATCATTAATCGAAAAAAAATTTCACACAATAATGTTTGACATTTTATTATCTATTAAAATAATTAAAAGTTTATTTAATTAAATAACGTCATAGCTTTATTGCATTTTTTATTTTACAATTTGAAGCATATTTTCGGTAAAGGGGGCTAAATAATTCTAAAAAGTAATACATGATTTACATTCCCCAGGAAGTCCCGTGTTTAACTAATAAAACCATTTTTGCCTACAGAATTTAATTTTTAGAATTTCGTGAATTTACATGGCGGAGATGGTAACAGACGTAAAAAGAAATATTTTTACCAATATTTCTTAAAATAATCATTTTAAAATAATTTCTTTAATTTGTGAATAAGTCCTGAAAGTTAAGTTAAAATTAATGAAATCATTAAAATATTTTTGAAAGAATTTCCAAATTAATGTGTTTGCCACTGGAAAAAAGAATGAGTTGTATAATATTACGTTTTCCATTTTAAACTCTCGAAACGATTTGACTCCCCGATAACGAAAAAAAAACAAAAAAAAAAACAAGATTTTTACCAAAAAATTTCAAACGTGTTAAAAAGGATCAAAAATAAGTTTTAAAATAATTTTTAAAATAATTAAAAAATACTTTGATATTTTTTTCTCTTAATAATAACGTAAACATTTTGATGGAAAAAGGTTCGTTTTTATTAAGACTGGAATCTTTTTTCTTCATACTACACTGTTTTTTTAGCGATTTAGTTTAAAATTTAGTTTAACATTTATACCTTCTAACGAGAAACTTATCTAGGAGTCAATTTTGTCAACACACGTGACCTCTCGAACACAGATTTCAGTCTATTAAAAATTATAATTAATCAGATCAATCGAACTTGGGTCGGAGGTAGCTTTCTTAAAGCTTACTCGGAGATTGGAATAATTCTTAGTATTATTTTATTTAAGATTTACTATTTTCAAATCCTGCTTTTCTTCAGATATATTTTATATTGTTTTTTGTTTTTTTTGTTTGTTTGTTTGTTTGTTTGTTCCCCCCCCCCCCACAGTAAACATTATTTCCAAAAGGCTTTAAAGAATAGTTCCGGTAAAATGGGGTGAACAGTTAGTTATCAAATGTAGCACTTTAAGAAATATCATTATGTATATTGTGTATGATAATAAGAGAAATCAATGAAAAAATAAAAAAAGGAATAAAAATATAAAATTATTAATTATATGGGAATATCAATTCTTTTCTTGCTAAAAATTTACTATTCTGAAACAATCATATAATAATTCTGCTTGTTCCTTCCTTAATTAGTTACTTAGTTTTTCCGTCCGTTACGCCACTTACACTCTACACGGCCTTTTCCTTCCCCTCTATCTTTTTATAATCTATAAACGCTACTCTCCTCAGCCTTTCTCTCACCTTTGTCAAACAGAAGAGTAGTAAAGAGTAAGAGAGTAGGAGGAGAGAGCCTATAGCATTTCCGTAGCAGTAGCAGCTTAAACTGGTGGTTGTAGAAGTAATTATGTGTGTGTATATGCGTGTGTACTGTACAATATAATACAAATAGATAGGTTTGTTGTCGTATACCGCGACCTAATAACGCAATTCCTGGTCTCTACACTTTTGGTCATTACTCAGTTGGTCTTTTCTGTTTACAATGGTCACAAGAGCCATGATTTTTCAGTAATAAAAAAACATTTTCTCTTTCAAAATCTCTCACAGTACAGTATTTTGGTTATTGTCTGTGCATACGTCGCTTAATATAAGATTACAGTAAAGTAGCTTCTATGGACATTACTTTTATAGATATTTTAATAAAATTACACTCTGCGTTATCGTTATTTTATTATCCAATACCTTTATGTTTGAAGACGTTACTATCGTTTGTAGTATGACAAAGTAAATTTTTTCCAGGAAATCATAATTATCCTTCCGTGGAAATTCCACGGGTCCCGATAGTAAAAATAAATAAAATTATGACTCGAAACGCTTTTCCAACAAATTTGAAAATATGATCCCGTCTAAACAAAAAAATTACTTATTGCCAATAAATAAGAAAAGGACAAGAAAATAATATTATTGACAAATGTTAAAAAAATTTTTTAGTAATAAATGATAGAGAAGGAAATCGACGATATTGTAGTCAGGGGTAGACAAAACAAACATGAAGTCAGTCAATTAAGTGCCATACGTGATACACGCTTTGGGCGATCATGTCTCAAAAGAGACATGACTGACTGGGCAGAAGATTATTCCGCAGTAGGTTGCCATTGCTTTCTGCGGTAGACTGGTTGCCAGCCAAGGCTATAGAACCCAATCTGTCCTGTCATTTGACTCATAGCTAGAGAGAGAAGTGATGTATTATATTAGTAATTAGTTATTGGTGGGGGATCAGTTTATTACTTCATGACAATAGAAAACCGATCCCCCACTTTATGACCAATAAAAGCCTTAATCATGATTCCTATTCAGTCAGTTAAGTGCCATACGTGATACACGCTTTAGGCGATCATGTCTCGAAAGAGACATGACTGACTGGGCAGAAGGTTATCCCGCAGTAGGTTGCCATTGCTATCTGCGGTAAACTGGTTGCAAACCAAGGCTATAGAACACAATATGTCCTATGATTTAACCCATTACTGAAAGGAAGAGACGGATTAATACTTTTCCCAAGGGTATTTGTGCGTAAGTGAATGCAAGGAATTTAATTGAAATTCGAACTCGGCTCGCCGATTTGTCGTTCCGAGTCGATATCCACTGTACCACCGCGCACATCCTATTGCCTTATTAGGTAGCAAAAAAATAAAATAAAATAATAATAATAAAAAGCATATTTTCAACAAGATTCTCTACGAGATAAATAATTGCGTGATTTGAATGAGAGTTCATTGTTAATAGTTCGTTTGTCTTTAACACTAAACGCTTGTTAGCTTATTTATTTATAAGAGAAGGGAATTTTCTTGTTTTGTTTTCCATTTAAATTTTCAGATTTGGAAAATCTAGAAAAGTTAAATCATATTAGAAAAATAATATTTTTGAAAAATAAAGAATGCCAAAAATAAAACATTGGTCTTTTCTGGATATGGTGGTGGTGAAAATTAATCGTAAGATCTGTTATTGGCGGATAGCCAAATGTGGTAAGCGGTTTAGAACCAGAAAGGAAGTCGCTCGTCCGGAAACTAGCAATTGCATTCGAAAACTAGAAAATACATTAAATTAACTGCGTTGACGTTTATTTGTAGTTTGTTTTTGTTTCTTTTCGACGCGCCTACATATAACCTGAAAATATTTAAAATAATTGTCATCAGAAATATGTCGCATTCTTTCTTTAGTTTTATCAAGTTGTGTAGGCGAGATATTCGAATCAGGCCCATAAATATTAAGAACATTAAAATACAGGATCAGCTCATCGAACACAGAGTTTATGATAGTAGTAATCGCATGCTCTCTGTAAATCTATGAAAAATGAAATTGTAAACTCTTAAATTTATAATTTCTGTTATTATCTATTACTTCAGACTATTTGTGAAACTTAGAGAGAGAAGCAACTACACCAAACGATGCTGCTACAATTTCAGTAGCAAGTTAACATTTTATGAAGATAGACTACCTAAAGAACTCCAACCGTCCTATTATTTACCTATAGCTAAGGGAGTAATGGGTTCATGCCTTTCCAAAAAGCGTTAATACGAAGTTGACACAAAATACCGTAGCCTCAGTTTAAATTCGGATAAGTCCTTCCATTCTCTGTACTATTAAGCCAATCGAACCCCATTTTTGTGAATTTATTCCACCAATCAAAAGTTTACATCTCGTTAAAATTGCCAAATCAGATGTGTCGTTTCGAAATGTCAGCATGATGATCAGGAATATTTGTCTTCCGTCTCTTTCACAGCCATCAGTGATGTCCCTGAGAAAGTTAAGTCAAACAAGTTGCCAGGCCTACGTGCGCAATGTGTTTACTTCGGCCAAAGTGCGGCAACAGACGACGGCTATTCCGGACACGTTCATCGCGGTAAGTCATTTTTTATTTATCTCTATTCCAATCATAAGTCAATCGACAGAAATGCTAAGACGAATATAGACTTATAAGAGTAAACACTGAAATTCTTTTCATATCTTTTCTTTTTAAGCGGCGAAGATATATTTGCAAAAATGATGCAATCAATGACGATTTATTTCTTTAAACTAATCCATGGTTCTGGAGCTCAGACTCTTTGGACGTTGGCACGAAAGACTAAAAAGCTATAGTTGTTTCCAGTTAAAGCGAAACCATAGACTGAAAGAAAAATGAATGGATGTAAGTCAAACTTTGATTTCCTGCTATTGATATCAAATAAGTCTTTTCGTCGTAAATTGAATTTTGAAGACTAAATAAGTCCTCTGAGTAAACGGTATCATGGCTGAGACTAAGAACTAATATTATACCTACTTAGAGCCAAACCCGAAGCAAAAACTAAAATAAAAGGGCTGAAAAAAATACAGACATACAGGCAAATAAACAGACACACATAAACATCTTGCCTTTTATATATATATATTATCGATTTTCTGCACTATTGTAGGAACTGCAACCTTGAAACTTCTGAATATCGTTTCTTATGTCTTTGTCTGTGAGTGTATCAAATTTGATTAAAATCGGACCACTCCTTCTATAACCCGATTTTTTTCGATTATCGATTTTCGATATTTATCGGGGGTACCTCGACACAAAACCTAGCTAAGAACACTCGCAGACGTTTATAGTACAACTGTGTAAATCTTCAAGAAAATCGGTTCAGCCGTTTCGGAGTCTATAGGTAACGGACACACACACACATACACACACACAGACAAAGTTCCATTCATAAATAAGTTTAGATAAAAGGCAAGATGTTTGGCTGTGTGTCTGTCTGCTTGTATGTCCTTTATACTAATCCACAATTTTTATCCGATTCTCACCAAACGTCACACAAATATTCTTTAGGCTTCCGGTCAGATCATGGGCTACTTATTTTTTCCGATTTCCCCCGATATCGGAAATCGATACCCCGATATACTATCGGGTCTGATCAAAATCAGGTTTTCAGCCCTTTTATTTTCGTTTTTGCTTCGGGTTTGCTCTAACTAGGTATAATTGTAGTTCTTAGTCTTAAAAACCTACGTTTTTCGTGCCAACGTCCAAAGAGTCTGAGCTCCAGGACCATGGAGTAGTTTTAAAGCTTTCATTACACCCGAGCAACGCCGGGCTATAATGTTAGTATATATATAAACGTGGTAATATTAAAGCAGTTAATGTATTTTTTAACCCGACATCATTTTTGTTATTAATACTATAAACTTTATAATCCATGTTTTGTTGGCATTCCTGAAATTTGTGCAGAAAAATTACTGTCACCTGGCATAGATATTGAGAAAAATCAAACATATTTACGCAAACACGTGTATTGACAGCACGGACCCACTATCTATATATTAATAGAGACAAAAGGTAAACGTTTCGTCCTCTCAAAGACTTTATCAAGACAAATATAAGGATTTCACTTTGCAACAAGTATTAATAAACAAAAGTAAAAATGTCATTAGTTTTCCATAATTTGTAAAGTTTTTCTTTTATATTGTCCTTTTGTATATATTTTAGTTAGATCTGAAATTTCACACACACACACACACACACACACACACACACACACACACACACACACACACACACACACATATATATATATATATATATAGATTGATATAGCGACTATTGAGTATCTTACATAAGAAAAAACATAATTCAACCCCTGAATATGACAGAAGGGATATATATATAGAGAGAGAGAGACAGAGAGACAGAGAGACAGAGACAGAGACATCCGCAGACAAATTTGTTTCGCTGTATTACAGCTCATCAGTACGGTTTGACTTCCGATTGCTTTTTACACAGGATTATATATATATATATATATATATATATATATATATTATACAGGGTGGTCCAAAAGTAGGTGGACAATAAATGATAACATTTATTTTGAGATTACATTTTTTTAATAATAATATCGCCCCAAGCAAGCCATTTTATTGCCACTGTTTTGCAGGGGGTTACATAGGAGGAAAGTTATGAGAAAGAGTGACAGATTATAGGGGGTACCAGGAAGGATGCAGGTTAGTGAGATAGGAGATGACTATTGACTTTACATTTGAATTCTTGAAGATTATAGCTGTCGGGAAAGCAAGTAAATGGAAGGGAATTCCAGAGGCGGGAAGTGTGAGAAAAGAAGCTGATGCAGTAGAATTGGCGTTTACAATTTATTGGTTTCACAATAAAAGGGTGAGACCTAGTTGCTATTCTTGTGGCTCGAGTAAATTCATATATAGGGGGCACCAGTGAGCTAAGTTCATCAGAGCAGAAGTGTTGAAAGTATTTGTAGAAGAGACACAGGGAAGCCATATTGCGCCGTTGAGAAAGTGACTGTATCCGAGCTGCCAAGTCGGGATATATATATATAATTATATTTACTAATGTAATCATTACATTGACAATTAAATTTTTATTGTGTACAATGATACAAAAGCGCTTAAATTTTATCAACGCAGGTGCTCAAATTGTTGTCCATCACAACTTACACAGCTTTGAAGTCTCTACCTCAAACTTTCGACAAACATTTTCGCACAATTTTCTTTGTTTTATTAATTCCCTGAAATTCATCTCTTATGCATTTTTTCAAATCCCCAACACTTCTTAGTTTTCAACAATAAAATTTTGTCGTTTATAAACTTTATTTTTCCGATGTTCCTAACTTGTTTTACCCGCAAATATTTATTAGTAATTATGAATTACCCGCCTTGAATTAATGCACCAGAATTTAATTAATTTTTTAATTTTTGCATATATATATATATATATATATATATATATATATATATATATATTTTAATCGTGTCACCCCGAGCAAGGCGGTAACGCCACTGATGTGCAGGGGGCTACGTAATTGTGAAAAGGTTGGAAAAGAGAAAGCCGGAAACCACATCCTAAACAGAGAACAAGGGATGAGCCTCTTAACCTGTTCCATAGACGTGGGTGGAGTGTGAACCGGGTGATAGATAGATCTATCTACTCCAATTGAAAAAAAAAAAAGAAACCAAAGTGAGAAGATTGGAAAAGAGAAAGCCGGAAACCACATCCTAAGCAGGGAACAAGGGATGAAGCTCTTAAAATGTTCAATAGCCGTAGGTGGAGTGTGAACCGGGCGATAGATAGATCTATCTACTTCAATAGTTGGAAATAACTTCAGGTCATGTATCTCAGTTCGTTCAGTCGGTCTCCGATTGAGGGTGTTTTAAAGTATCTACACGTGACTGCTTTGTAGTGCAGTGGATATCGGCTCGAAACGACAAATCGGCGAGCCGAGTTCGAATTCTAGCTGAATTTCTTGAATTCACTTACGCGCAAATACCCTTGGGAAAGGTATTAATAGGTCTCTTTCTTCCAGTTTTGGATTAAATAACAGGACAGATTGAGTTATATAGCCTTGGCTGGCAACCAGTTTACCGCAGAAAGTAATGGTTATCTACTGCGGGATAATCTTCTGCCCAGTCAGTCATGTCTCTTTCGAAACATGATCGCCCAAGCGTGTATCACGTATGGCACTTAACTGACCGGCATGTGAGTCACAAATTACACGACACTCGGTGATGATACACGCCAACTTCTCTCTCCCATTAAACAGAGATGCACAGTGTGTCTGACCCTAGGAGACGCGCTTAAATGATTAAGTTTAACAAGTGACAAACAATCTGTGTGATTGGGATATTTATTTTAGTACATATTTCTGAAGAAGTAATAATAATCCGACAGACTTTTATCATTTAAACGTTATTTTTAGTGGACACCCATATTTGAGTAGACGCTCCGTTTTTATTTTTATACACTATATTTATCATCGTCTACCGGCCTAAATATTCGAGAAATCTTATTGAAGAAAAATGTTGTTTAAAAATATGAACGGAGCGTCTACTCAAATATGAGTATCCACTAAAAAAATAACATTTAAATGATAAAAACAACTCTAGCCCATGTGAACTCATCAAGACGAAATATGTATGTTAACACCTCCAATCAGTTAAGATCATAAAGTCAGAAACTATGAGGACCATAAGAAACATACTTGGTGTGGCATTATTATTATTATTATTATTATTATTATTATTATTATTATTATTGTTTATATTATTATTATTATTATTATTATTGTTATTATGTCATTTTTCATCATATTTCGATTTCTGCTATAGTCGCACTCCCTACCAAGTCTGCAGGGAGACCTAAGACAGGTCGTGGTGTGTTGTTATGGCTCCATTTCATGTTTTTTCTATCTCCCCTATCATCCCTAGCGTTACATAGACAAAGTTTTCCTTAGTGTGTGGGCTGTACTTATTAAGACAATTTTTAGTATATCTCTTAAGCTGGGGTTTCCAGAGATTCTTTCAATGTGTTGCTTTCTTCCATTTTTTATCATTCCAAGTGCACCTACTATCACTGGCACGACTCTTGTTTTCAATTTCCAGATTTTTTCTATTTCAATTTCCAGGTCTTTATATTTTGACAGTTTTTCGAATTCCTTGGTTGCTATGTTACAATCTGCTGGACAAGCCATATCAATTAATAGACGTTTTTTTCTTTCTGGTTTTTAACAATAATGTCCGGCCTATTTGCTTCAATTTTTCTGTCTGTATAGATGATGTAATCCCATAGAACGATGACATCTTCTATTTCTGTAACCGGTGCTGGGTGATGTTCATACCAGTGTTTGTTTACAGATTTTCCATAGTGTTTGCACATTGTCCAATGTAAATATTATTATTATTATTATTATTATTATTATTATTATTATTATTATTATTATTTCACTTTTTGCAGCAATGTCCAATGCGCAAAGTCCTTAGTGGCAACATCCCATTTTCTGCCGTCGTCAAACCAGATAATGAAACGCTGGGTCGTCCTTTCTCAGAGGTTCCGGGGCCCCGGGGCCTGCCAATCATAGGAACACTCTTAGATTACATGAAGAAGGATGGATTATCTTTCAGTAAAATGTTTGAGGTAAGATTCACTGAGATTATTGGCTATCGGTCTTTTACAATTTTTCATATTTTTTCCACCCTTAAATATTTTGTCACAGATATAGATCTACGTTTTGTCGGTATAGAACTTTCTCGGTGCGTTTTCACTTCCTCTCTCTACCTGCTATCTCTCTCTCTTTCTTTCTCTCTCTCTCTCTCTCTCTCTCTCTCTCTCTCTCTCTCTCTGCTTTCTTTTTTCTTTCTTTTTTCTCTTCCTGCTATGTTTCTCTCTTTTTCTCTCTCTTTCTCTATCTTCCTTCTATGTTTCTCTCTTTTTTCTCTCTCTTTCTCTCTCTTCCTGCTATGTTTTCTCTTTTTGTTAGTTTGTTTGTTTTTCTTTCTCTGTAGTTTTTTCTTTACTTTTCTTTCCACTTCATGCCCCTACTTTTTCGATTTCTATTTAACGCACATATATATTGTATGTAAAAGTAACCAGCTCATAAATTTTAAGAAGTAGACACTGAATACTCATTAAAAAAACGAGTCAATAAAAAAACTGTTTTTAAAACCTTTATAAATCATTTGTTTTTATACAAATTCGCAATAATTTAGCGAAAAGCGTTTGAAACACTTACGTATACTGTCAGAACAAAAAACTCACACATCCTATAAAAAGATGTATCCGAATAAAAAAAATCAACTTCTTAAGTAAAAAGCGATCTACAACTTGAAACATATAATCAGACAGATATGCGCACACACACGCGCGAGCGCGCACACACACACACACACTCCTCCCCCTACTAGAGAGAGACACATATACACACTTATGAATACATAGTACCATCCGATGTCCGCTTAGCCATACTATAATTTTTACAAACTTAGATACACATAGAATTATCTACAGTCAAGACATCCTACAGGAAGTAGTTAGAAAAACACAGAAAGAACTACATATAAACTACAAGAAAACTGAATGCATGGTCATCAGTAAAAAGAGGAGCCCAAAATGCCAACGACAAGCTGGTGATACCAAAATCAAACGGGTGCAGAAATTTAAATAACATAAGAAATGTTCTAACAGTGTTCTTATTTTCGTTATTTTTAGATAAAGTTCAAAAATAATTGTTATGACCGTAGGGCCATAGAAAGATAACACGGACTCGGATATATGGTTGAATAGTATATTCTCGGAAAACGTAGTACAAAGGTAAACGTGGGCTGGAGAGTACTTTCTCTCGCAGGCGTCCTGACTCACTCATTCACCCACTCTGTGGTTACTATTCACTTTTCACTCAAAGTTAGTAGCCATATTATAAAAGTGTGGACGAGTCTATTTGTAGTTAGGACCACACAATAATAATTTATGCGTTTTTTATTGGTTTTAGGTTGATATTTTTATTGTGTGCGTGTGTGTATGTGTGTACGTGAGCACGTGTATGCGTGTCTATGCACGCCTGTGTATATGTGCATATGTGTAAGATGCCGAGGTTATTTCTTTTTTATATAATTTACTTGTTTTCTTCTACTCTCTCATCTTTCCTTTTCTTTCTTTTTTCTATCTTTCGGCAACCATCTTTGAGCAACCAATTATATATATATATATATATATATATATATATATATATATATATATATATATATACTACCGGCCATAATTATTAGGCAACCCCAGTTAAAATAAATGATGCATTTCATTCTATTTTTAGTACTGATCGCCAAGTGGATAATTCTAAATGAAAATAGAATGGTTCTTTTGTTAATATTACTTTGCAAAGTTTTACAAGGTAGCCAGGAAGCCTTTGCTTCGGCCAGTCAATAAGAAGAGACTAGCATGGGGAAGAGAGCACAAAAACTGGACACCAGAACAGTTCATTTGATGCACATATTATTATGCAGTATTAACAAAAGAACCATTCTATTTTCATTTAGAATTATCTACTTGGCAATACATACTAAAAAGAAATATGAAATACATCATTTAAAAAAAAAAAGCTGGTGCGGCCTAATAATTATGACCGGTAGTATATATATATATATATATATATATATATATATATATTCTTCTCCGATGAACTTAGATCACTGGTGCCCAATAAATACGAATTTGCACGAGATACTACATTAGCAGCTAGATCCCACCC
>JBBBDQ010001236.1:3562500-3675000 GCA_037127315.1 Ascarosepion bandense | reverse complement strand
TCATCTTTGACTGCAGCAGGCAGAGTAAGAGAACATTAAGTCAAAGGTTTCAAATTCTAGGTCCCCGATTTTTCCACGGGGTAAGAATTGAAGCGATGGTTCGTAATTTTGGTGACATTGTAATTGTTACTTCCATTCCTAAACTGGGTAGTACATAAACAAGGCGACCAATAACTGACCAGAACTAAATACGAACAAGACGCAATATCACTTGACACTGAATGGGAACAATCACCAATCGGCTAAACAAAGTGGTCATGTCTAAATTTCATGAAGAAGGACGAAGATGAGGACGATAGTCCGAATGTAAATGGTATAATTATTAACTGCTCATCCCAGAAATTCAGATAGAATTTAACCTTGTAGGTAATCTTTTCATTATATATTGATATAATAAATAGTAAAATCGGAAATAATATGTGTGCATATATATATATAGTGTATCGAGGCAGCAAATAATTTTCTAAACATATACTGTTAAATATAAGAGAATGAATGTCTATTATGGTTAATCATGAGCCGTTCTAAACGTCGTATTTTGGCTTTAATTTCAGTTGAAAATAAAGACAAAAATTCTCCAACATTTGAATAATTTTTTATTGATTTTGAATCCCGACATAACATATTGCATTGCATTTGAATTAATGGTTTTGTTGTCATTTCGCGCTATCACGCTGTGTGACGTCATAAAACCGCATCGCAAATTTACGAACTGCGTTTATTATTTTTGGTAACTAATGCCGTTGCCAAGCGGAGTTTTATGTCAACACAAAATAAAATCGTCGGTGATGGTGGATGTTATAATAGTTCAGTCTAAACAACCTCTCTGAAGATGGCTCATGTGAGCCAAAAGCTTAGAAGAAAATCAATAAATAATTATCCAAATGTTGGAGAATTTTTGTCTTTATTTTCAACTGAAATTAAAGCCAAAATATGACGTTTAGAACGGCTCATGATTAAACATAATAGACATTCATTCTCTTATATTTAACAGTATATGTTTAGAATATATATATATGTGTGTGTGTGTGTGTGTGTGTGTGTGTGTGTGTGTGTGATTAACAGAAATTTCCGTCATTTGCAGTTAATATTGTGAACATTATTACTTACTCTACTTGTGGCTTTTAATTCGCTTATAATCACACTCAGCTGCTAAAGACTTGTTGTCCCTCTCATCCAATGGGTATTTTCTAAGCGTAGCTTAGATGTGGCACAAGGCCGAAAACATGAGGCACTCAGTGAGGATCAAACTCACTATTCAGTCGTAATTGATCTAGCGAGACCATCTTGCTAACCATTAAAACCACATCGAAGTACCCCTCTTTCATCCACTCTACTAATCATGAATCTCTCTCTCTCTTTGTCGATGTTAGGGATGCGCACGATTTAGTAGACAAACGATTTGATATGAATGCACATAATTCGGCAGCCAAAGGATTCTCCCTTCCTGTATGAGTTTCAAAAGTTCTTGATTTTTGTAGAATAATTATCAATTAGTAAAGAATCTTTAAAATATTTATCTTGTATCTAAATTTTTTTTTATAATCATATCGCCCAAAGCAAGGCATTTTATTGCCACTGTTTTGCAGGGGGTTACATAGGAGGAAAGTTATGAGAAAGAGTGACAGTTTATAGGGGGTGTCAGGAAATGGGTAACAGAAGGATGATTGTGGACATAAAGCGAGGGATCAGTTTATATATTGATTGTAATGTAAAATTGATCCCCCACTTTATATCCACATTATAATAGTATAGAATTTTTTTTAATAATCATATCGCCCCCAAGCAAGGCAGTTTACTGCCACTGTTTTGCAGGGGGTTACATAGGAGGAAAGTTATGAGAAAGAGTGACAGGTTATAGGGGGGTGTCAGGAAGTGGGTAAGAATACTGATGAGAGTGGAGTGAACGGAGAAAGGAGCATGAGAGAGAGGATGCAGGTTAGTGAGATAGGAGATGACTATTGACTTTACATTTAAATTCTTGGAAATTGTAGCTGTCGGGCTATCTACTTATCTATCTTTTTTATATATAATCATATCGCCCCAAGTAAGACATTTTACTGCCACTATTTTGCAGGGAGTTACATAGTAGGAAAGTTATGAGAAAAAGTGACGGGTTATAGTGGGTAACAGGAAGTGGGTAAGAGAAGGGTGAGAATACTGATGAGAGTGGAGTGGACAGAGAAAAGAGCATGAGAGAGAGGATGGAGGTTAGTGAGATAGGAGATGACTATTGACTTTACATTTGAATTCTTGGAGATTGTATCTGTCTGGGAAGCAAGTAAGCAAAAGGGAATTCCACATGCGGGAAGTGCGAGAAAAGAAGCTGATGGGGTAGAATTATAATAAAAGATGAACGTATAAAACGTTATTTGTTTCTGCAATTATTTAACCGTGCAAATTATAATCATTTTTTCTTTGTCTTTTTCCAATCAACAGAAAATGGAAACTCTTCAAAGACAAATGAACGAAGGAGTCAAAGAAGGACATGGTGAAACATCAAAATTTCTGACTTACCTTTTGACGCAGAAATCGCTTAGCCTTGACGAAGTAACCAGTTCTGCAGTTGATCTACTTAGTGGTGCTGTGGAAACGGTAAGAAAAGCAAACTTCTTTTTATTGCAAAAATAAGAAAAAACTCCAATATTCAAATTGGAAAGTCAATATACGGAACTCTACTATTCCTTTCGAAACTGTTATGATGAAACACACCTATTCCTCAAATAATGAATTCTCCCTCCTATATTAATAAAAGTTAACAGGAAGTTAACTCGAGAACTCCTTTGGAAGTTCATAGGAGTTCTTAAAAGTTCTAGATAGTTCTTTAGAGTCCTATTGGAGTTCAGTAGAACTACTAAGCAGTTGATATTAGTCGGCAGTTAGCCGAATACTAAGGAGTCTGCTTTCAGTGGAAGATTACCAAGTTGCTAACATTTTAGGTGCGTTAAGTCGATTAGCAACCGACATACCACGATTATAACTTTCAGTGCGAAAACTACTCCACAACAGAAGCTAAAGCCGATAAAAAAAGACGTTTTAACCAGTCATTTTCTGACAATGAGCAACAGAAAAATCCTAAACCGTAGGAAGGCGAAGTGATCATAAAGTAAAATTTTTTACTGACGTTTCAAGATCGAGTTTTCTTCATAGCCATAATTATTCTGACTGGCGTCCTCATATTTGTTGTTTATATTTTATTGCCTTTTCGGACGATATGCTGACGAGTTTTCTTCGGGCACCCGTTTCTGTTGGTGATGGTAGTTGCATGTGATTCAAACCACCCAGGATAACTTTTAAAGATGAACAAATACATAATACATCTAAGGAATGTCGAACAAGACACTGATATTATGTTATAATAATAATAATAATACAAACAATATTTTGTAATTGTTCTAACGAACTTTCCTATTTGGGAGCCAGAATTTAGGAATTGAAACGTACTTCTACAATGACCGCAAGGTCTCAATAATTTACAGTTGAAATAACAAGATGTAACCGGAAGTTTTATATTAAGATTTTCATCGATCGCGGTTCTCGCTGGTGAAACTCTCTTCCAGCTTCTTGCTTTTCATTTAACATAGATCTTAAACATGTTGAGCTCAATGCCAATCTTTATCGTTGTTAATTCCTGTTCTTCTCTCTCTTTACTAATATTTTTTCTTTAATAATTTTCTTTAATAATATTTTCTCAAACATTCATTAAATCCTTGCATCTAAGTGGCTTTATTAACTTACTTGGGGTGAAATGAATAAAAAAATAAAATAAAATAAAAGAGGCGACGAAGGTAAATAATTAGAGCAAGTTAAACTTTCGGGACAGCGTTAGGATTTCATTTGGCACATTAAAGAGTTAAAGATAACTGTATTACTCTTACACTGGTTTTTATATATATATATATATATATATATATATATATATATATATATATAGATAGATAGATAGATAGATAGATTTTTTTCGTCCGGTGATGTCCTAAAGAAGGAAATGCATAACATTTTTTTTTTACATTTTACCATACTTTTTTCAACTAATCTCTCTCTCTCTCTCTCTCTCTCTCTCTCTCTCTCTATATATATATATATATATATATATATATATATATATATATATATGAGAAAAAGTTTGAAAAGCCGTGAACACTTTGTTTAAAGTGTACATTTATTGTTACTATTATTATCAATATTAATTGCTTTTTGTATGATAGATTAAGTGTCCATAATGGCATTTATGTCGCTACACATGTTTCGAGTCTGAAGTTGACTCTCTTCAGGCTAATAAACTTGTAACTTCACATATCGAGTTCTGTTTATTTACACACACACACACACACACACACACACACACACACACACACACACACATATATATATATATATATATATATATGATAAAATATAGTTTTAGGGTAAGCAGTATTTATGAGTTAAAGTGCACGATATCAGGGATAGAGCGTATGTAAATATAAAAATATAAAAGTGCAACACTGAGATCAAACCCCAGCAGCGGTAGTCTGTTTCATAAACATATAAATGAAAATGACTTTTAAATAAGAATAAAAATTACGCCAGAATTACTTCAGCTGAAATGACAGCAATGTCTCTGCTTCTCTCTCTTTATATATATATATATATATATATATATATGTGTGTGTGTGTGTGTGTGTGTGTGTGTGTGTGTGTGTGTGTGTGTGTGTGTCGTACTGCTGTAAACATCGTCGAAAGAATTCCTTGATTACTTACTAATTAAATATATACGAAGGTAAATAAAAAATCAAAAGCAATTTCTGTACTTGTGGTTGAGCGGTTAAGATGCATCAAGTCAATTGGTGACTTTTCCTATGTTGTTAGGGGTCGCAGTTTCAAATCCTGCCGGATGACATTCCTTTTCCTAATAAGATTTCTCAGAAATACTAAGGCATGTAGAGTTATATGCATATAACTATACTGTTTAATTAAAAACAGAGTATCTACTCAAATACGAGTATCTATTAAAAATAATGTTCAAATAATTATAAGTATGTACATTTGTATATAATTTCGTTAATAATTCCGCGGCTTACAAAAGGTATTTAATGTACAAAAATATATCAGTTTTCAATATAATGTTCATTTTTGTCAATGCACACAATCTACTTGTTCTTCAGTTAGCCTATAGATTGAGCATTATGCAGCGAGCATTTCAGGAAAAAAAACTGCTAATAACAGCGTCAGGCAGCATATATTTGATCCAGTCTCTTATATCATTAGGAAATAACAACACGAATTTTAGACCCCCAAATCTTATGCGTTTCTTTAGGACAAAGAGTTAATATTGTTTTCTTTATCAATACTTGTCAGACCTCCAACGCCATGCTGTGGACATTGTACTGTTTGGCGAAGCACCCGGAAATCCAAGATGAAATTTATAGCAGCATCCGTAAAGTAGTTGATGACAATGGGGAGATAACTCCACAGATACTTGGAAATTTGTCACTCGTTAAAGCCAGTCTGAAGGAAACGCTCAGGTATGCCATGTTCTGCTGATCTAAATACGCTATATGTATGTAAGTTATATATATATGTGTGTGTGTGTGTGTGTGTGTGTGTGTGTGTGTGTGTGTGTGTGTGTGTGTGTGTGTGTGTGTGAGTGAGAGAGAGAGAGAGAGAGAGAGAAATATAAAAAACATAATAATGAAGTATCGAACCCAGTCACCAAACAATCAATCGTCTCAGGGGTTCATAGAATATAAAAGTATTTCGAGTTTAATTTGTATTTATTTCCGTGTAAGGCGTCAATCCTATTTGGGGCCACATTTCAGTTTGTTTTTTGTTTTTTTCTCAATTTCAAAGTCACGCTGGAAAATAATACAAAAATTACTAATTGTTTCAAAATGCTTTTTTTTAATAATCATATCGCCCTAAGCAAGGCAATTTGCTGCCACTGTTTTGCAGGGGGTTACATAGGAGGAAAATTATGAGACTAGACTGACAGGTTATAGGGAGTGTCATGAAGTGGGTAAGAGAAGGATGAGAATACTGATGAGAATGGAGTGGACGGAGAAGGGAGCATGAGAGAGAGAGAGAGAGAGAGAGAGAGAGAGAGAGAGAGGGGATTCAGGTTAGTGAGATAGGAGATGACTATTGACTTTACATTTAAATTCTTGGAGATTGTCGCTGTTGGGAAAGTAAGTAAAAAGAAAAGGAATTCCACAGGTGGGAAGTGCAAGAAAAGAAGCTGCTTGCAATTTATTGGTTTCACAGTAAAAGAGTGGGACCTAGTTGCTAATCTTGTGGCTCGAGTAAATTTATATATAGGGGGCACCAGTGAGCTAAGTTCATTGGAGCAAAACCGTGAAAGTATTTGTACTTCTTTTAATATATTTATAAAATTTTACTAAATCATATTGTATAAATCGAGACAATGAAGATTTTATCGGACACGTGATAAAAAATACAAAACACCATTGAACAGAAAATATTAACACTAAACCAATAAAGGCGCGGGGCATAACGTGAGGACAATAGTCTTAATATCAGTTAAGTGCCATACATAATACATGATTGGGCGATCATGTCTCGAAAGAGACATGACTGACTGGACAGAAGATTATCCCGCAATAGGCTGCCATTGCTTTCTGTGGTAGACTGATTGCCAACCAAGGCTATAGAACCCAATCTGTCCTGTTATTTGACTCCTAGTTAGAGGGGGAAGAGATGTATTATATTATTAAGTAGTAATTAGTGGGGGATCAGTTTATTATTTCATAACAATATAAAACTGATCCACCACTTTATGCCCAGTAGAAGCCATAATTACGTTTCAGCTATTATATTCAGTAAGTCAGTTAAGTGCCATACGTAATACATGACTGACTGAGCAGAAGATTTTTCCGCGGGAGCTTGCCGTTACTTTCTGTGGTAGACTGATTGCCATCCAAGGCTATAGAACCCAATCTGTCCTGTTATTTAACTCATATTTGGAGGGAGAAGCGACGGATTAATGCCTTTCCCAATGATATTTGCGCGTAAGTGAATGCAGCGGATTCAACTAGTATTCGAACTCGGCTCTCTAATTTCACGTTCCGAGTCGATATGCACCACAAATACTATAAATAGTTTAAATAACGCAATGAATTTCTTTAATAACTGCAGGTATTTAAAACATTTGCACATACGAATGGAAGTGATTTGTGTTATATTTTTATTGAATGAAGTTCGCTCTACTTTTATTTGTCAATCAGTAATTGATTCTAATTTAGTTTGTGCTTTAACTGACTTTCTTGAAATTGTCAGATTGAAATAATTTATTGTACGTATTTTTTTGTAGGTTATATCCAATTACATATGCGACCAGCCGGATTTTACAAGACGACATCGAAGTGTGTGGTTACCATCTGCCAGCCGGCGTAAGTGGAGCTTACTTTTAATGTAGACATCAAATTACTTTAAAACATTTAAATTTCTTTAAGCTAAAGTATTATATAACTAAATATCAACTTATAAGCTTAGTAAACTTTTTCTGTGTCCTAAATAGTATATTTAGGACACAGCTTCTATTATGCAAGTCAATGTCTTCATAATAAAGTTTTGTTTCCTAAGCGATATTGGTAAAATTATCAGAATGTATTTACGAAAGTAAATATATCGTGTGAGTTTCAATATGTAATATCAATTCCATTCTTAAAGTTTCCATTATACAAAGTATAATATACATTTTTATTTAAAAATCACATCACGTAACCTGTAACCTATTAGGGTCGTAAAAGTATGACTTGAACTGCAACCATAGCAACTGTAGGCGCTTTCTAGACAGAGCCTCATCCTCTTTAGGCCTGTTTGAATTCAGAGTTTTCAATTTGTTTTCAGCTCAAGGCTTCTCCTATCGTGGTTGAGCGATTAAGATGCATCAAGTCAATTGGTGACTTTTCCTATGTTGTTAGGGGTCGCAGGTTCGAATCCTGCCGTATGACATTCATTTTCATAACAAAATTTCTCAAAAATACTAAAGCCGGTAGAGTTATATGCATATAACTATACTGTTTAATTAAAAACAGAGTATCTACTCAAATACGAGTATCTATTAAAAATAATATTCAAATAATTATATATATATATATATATATATATATATAGGTAAGTAGCTAACCTAGAGAGCCAACGAACCTACCAAGGTTTCACCAAATTGGATCTTCAGGAAAAGTTGGCTCTTTCTCTGAAGATCCAATTTGGTGAAACCTTGGTAGGTTCGTTGGCTCTCTAGGTTAGCTACTTACTTGTTTGGTCTACTAGTGTATTGAGTGCTTTACGTGTTAGGTTACTAGTCTCAAGTTTTGTTTCTTTCGATTAGTACTTTGACTAATGTTCAAGTGCTTAGTTCGTTTCTTTATTTTGTTTCTATTTGTATCCCCTCCGCGTTTATATTCGGTGGGTTTTTCGAGACGTGTTCAACGAAAAATTTACAGTTTTATATATATATATATATATATATATATATATATATATATATATATATATACTAGTATATGTATGTACATTTATATATAATTTTGTTAATGATTCCGCATAATAATATTATATATTCTATCCTATCCTATCTTATTATAAGAGAACATAGTTTGCTTTACTAGTTCATGGTAGATGGATTCATGCCTTTTTATAAGGATATTAGTGCTAAGTGAACGAATAGGAATCGTGCGGGAATTGAAATTTGAACGATCTCTTTGCTGTCTGCGCCACCCGAAAATATATGTCATAGAAATATTTTATCCACACAATATAAAAATTGAAAGCTTTTCCTCTCCGCTCTTTTTTATAATCTTTGTTTCTGGGAGACGCATTTGTCGACTGCTTTCTGACTTTTTTTTTCTGTCCGGTTCTTATTGATTCTTATGAGAATGCCGTGAAAATCTTGGAACCTGACTCACTTCTCAACATCTGACCAAAAGACCAAGCAATTAGAATCTATTTTGAACTTGACCCACTTCTCAACACCTGATCAAATGACCAAACAGAATCTATTTTGAACTTGACCCACTTCTCAACATCTGATCAAATGACCAAACAATTAGAATCTATTTTGAACTTGACCCACTTCTCAACACCTGATCAAATGACCAAACAATTAGAATCTATTTTGAATTTGACCCACTTCTCAACATCTGACCAAAAGACCAAACAGAATCTATTTTGAATTTGACCCACTTCTCAACATCTGACCAAAAAACCAAGCAATTAGAATCTATTGATATTTCGTTAATCCCACCATTAATCATTCTTTCACTTTTTTGTTTTATTCAGACTCACGTTCAGGCCAATATCTTTGGCATGGGTCGCAATGAGAAACTCTTTCCGGAGCCTCTTGAATACCGACCCAACAGATGGGTCGGGACAAACCCTGATAACAGATTCAAGGCAATTTACAATCTTGTCTGGGGCCATGGCGCTCGGATGTGCATTGGTAAGTATTCAACTTTGGTTAGATTGATTCATTCATTGAATTTTTTTTTTAATGGCTAAAGAATCAATTCAGAGTTAGAACATTTCTAAAAATAATATTATTTTTCTCCCAGGTTTTCTGTACAGGATTTAAGGTAAATCTTATTTGCAGAATGTCTAGGAAAATAAATAAATAACATTCGACATAAACAAGAATTATTAAGAAATGATATAGAATAAATACTAAAAGCTTTTTAAAAGTTACTCATTTTCTTTCTTTTCTAATCACGAGGAACGCCACCTTAGCGTAAACAGTACTAAGGATTCATTATATGATCATACATACACACAAATATAGACACACAAACACACACATTTCTTTCGTTTTTGATCTGATGAAGACGAAAACAGCGAAACGCATAATCGAATCTAGTTTCAATGACATATATGAAAAATTATGAACCTGTAAAAACGGAGAGGACAATCAAAAGAAATTTATCCAATTAATATATATATATATATATATATATATATATATATATATATAATTGTTTAATTACTTAGTTTTTGGTTATAATAAAATTAGACCAGTACACATTTGTATTAAAAAATGTTCAATACAATTACATTGTACAACTTTTGAATATTCTCCATTTGTAAACGATTGCTGCCATATCTGGTCGGGTGCCCCTGCTGCTCTCCTTGGGCTTCTTGACAAAATACAAAGGAGGATCTGTAACGTGGTTGATACTGACTTGGCAGACCGGCTGCAGCCGCTCTCACACCGGCGTGATGTAGCTTCCCTGTGCCTCTTCTACAAGTACTTTCATGGCTTCTGCTCCGATGAGCTTAGATCACTGGTGCCGCCTAAGCACGAATTTACACGAGATACTAGATTAGCAACTAGGTCCCACCCTTTTACAGTTAAACAAATAAGATGTAACCGTAAATTCTACTCCAACAGCTTCTTTTCTCGCGCTTCCCGCCTGTGGAACTCTCTTCCACAAGTCTGCTTTCCCGACAGTTACAATCTCCAGGTGTTTAAATGTAGGGTCAATAGACACCTCCTATCACACTAACTCCCAACTATTCTCAGAACACTCTCATCTACCCAACCCTCATTCTCGGTATCCTCACCCGCCTATCACCCACCCTCTGTTATTTCCTATATTTAATCAGCCTTTCTCCACTCTACGTAGCCCCCTGCACAGTAGTGGCAGTGACATGCCTTGCTCGGGGTGAAACGCTTATGAAAAAAAAAAAAAAGAAAAGTTATTACGCGACCTAGGTTTCTACCATGTGGTGTCTTCAGGCGATTTGCAATATTTGTTATTGCAAATCACTTGAAGATACCATATGGTAGAAGATACCATATGGTGTAAACCTAGGTCGCGTAATAACTCGTTTACAAATGGAGAATATATATAGTCATCCGCAGACAGATCTGTTTCGCTGTATCACAGCTCATCAGTACGGTTAGACTCCGATTGCTTTTAACCCAGTATTGAAACCCGACCGAATTGGCGTTGTTCGGCGGTTCTACCTCTGGGCTATGGGCGCTCAGTAGAAGAAGGCAGACTTTTTAGCGTGTATATTATCATTATACACGCCCAATAGCCAGAGTGATCGAATTCATTACTGAATGAGCGATGCGTACAAACCAGAGTAGCTACTGTTTTTCAAAGTCTACCATTAGAGAGAGAGAGAGAGAGAGAGAGAGAGAGAGAGAGAGTGTGTGTGTGTGTGTGTGCTCCAAAAGTAGATGGACAGTGGTCCAAAAGTAGGTGGACAGTAAATCATGGCATTTATTTTGAGATAAAATATACAATTCAATTTTCTCATACAATTATAATATAACAGATACATAAACCTATCCCACCTACATTTGGATCACCTATATATATATATATATATATATATATATATATATATATATGTGTGTGTGTGTGTGTGTGTGTGTGTGTGTGAAAAGTGTATGTATATAATTATAAATATCAATATATATATATATATATATATATATATATATATATGTGTAATTTGTTATATATATTATATTGTTTACATATTATATATGTATGGTACTTATTTAAAAGCGCTCAATATCAATGATAGAGCAAACATATTCATAGAGATAAGTGTGAGTTTGTAACCCTGGGTTTCACGCTTTTGTGATCGTCAGAATCGCAAAAGCATGAAACCCAGGGTTACAAACTCACACCTATCTATCTATCTATCTATCTATCTATCTATCTATCTATCTATCTATCTATCTATATATATATATATATATATATATATACACACACACAATTAAAGATGATTTCGAAAAAATGTTCGGATTAACACCAGACGTACTCTATAGATTTTCTTTGCTACAGGATTACAATAGAAAAGCTCCTAGTAAAAATCGAACTCCACTACCAATAGCCTTCGAGATATGGTGTTTAATAATGTAAATATGCTTTTACTAAAAATAATGAAAAATATTTAACTTGTACATTTTTCATTACGTTCTTCCTGATATTGTAAACGCACAACGCGAACCACGCCCTAGCTTTCCACTGACCTGCGTTGCATTTCAATCTTCGATTTTGTCATTATGCAAAGAAAACTGGGAAAGGGTCTGCTGCGTGCTCACAAGATAACAAAATAAAAGTCAAAATCAAGGTCGAGAAATGAGAACATGAACTCTGTTTTTCATATGTAAATGTTTCATTCAATGCTTCGCTTGCTTATGCGGGTGGGTTATTTGGGACAACTTCTATGTCAGCAACATTTCTTCTAACCAATTCCTCAGCCATCGTCACGTCCCTACAGGTAGCTGGTAATACCACTACAGGTGATGTCCCTACAGGTAGCTGGTAATACCACTACAGGTGATGTCCCTACAGGTAGCTGGTAATACCACTACAGGTGATGTCCCTACAGGTAGCTGGTAATACCACTACAGGTGATGTCCCTACAGGTAGCTGGTAATACCACTACAGGTGATGTCCCTACAGGTAGCTGGTAATACCACTAGACGGCATTGGAACCACGCGACGGACAATTAGAATTCTCTCCGATCCAAAGGATGACTGTTAGTATAGACCAGTCTCCGAAAATGCACTATTTCCGGTTTTGTTAGAAAAAAAAAACTAGCTCCTTTATTTCCTATCTTTCCTCAGTCAAAGTGATTGTCACTTAGAAAACCAAACTTTAAAAAATCACCTTGAGATTGAAATAGAACTGTGTCCATGTTATCATAACATTAAGAACTGTGTGTCCATGTTATCATAACATTAAGAACTGTGTGTCCATGTTATCATAACATTAAGAACTGTGTGTCCATGTTATCATAACATTAAGAACTGTGTGTCCATGTTATCATAACATTAAGAACTGTGTGTCCATGTTATCATAATATTAAGAACTGTGTGTCCATGTTATCATAACATTAAGAACTGTGTGAACATGTTATCATAACATTAAGAACTGTGTGTCCATGTTATCATAACATTAAGAACTGTGTGTCCATGTTATCATAACATTAAGAACTGTGTGTCCATTTTATCATAACATTAAGAACTGTATGTCCATGTTATCATAACATTAAGAACTGTGTGAACATGTTATCATAACATTAAGAACTGTGTGTCCATGTTATCATAACATTAAGAACTGTGTGTCCATGTTATCATAACATTAAGAACTGTGTGTCCATGTTATCATAACATTAATTTCAATTCGAATAAAAATAACGAGAAACAGACTAACTACAATAGGAATGGCATTGGTGGAAGTGGAAAATGAAACGCTTTGTAATGGAGATTCTCACTGTGTATCCCGTGTGGGCTTAACTCATCTCTTTTTTTTTTTCTTGCGCATTTTAATTTCATTTTTCCTTCTTGTTTTATAGGTCGCCGAATTGCCGAACAAGAAATTTTCATTGCTCTTACCAAGGTGAGGCTATAAAACATTTTTTCGATATCAGATTTGAATTGCAGACACCCCGACCCACTTTATAGCGCTGTTGGTGCATTCTACGTAATGCAGCTGCAAGAGCAGCAACAGGTGTGTTCAGAGTAAATTCACACAACATACATCAAATAAAATCAGATATATTTCAGCCACTAAATCTAAGATGTAGTTAAATATCTGATTGCTACGCTAGTTTTGGTATAAACTATTAATAAGTTATTTATTGAACGCCATTTTGTCTGACTTGGCTTAGTTAAACAAATGCAGATGTTTTATTTAATTAGTTTAGTTTAATTTAGCACAAGGCCAAAAGAGTAATGGAGATATAATTTTGCACCAATTTTACAAGACTGGAGAGCTAGTCTGTCTGTTTTAAGAATCAACAACCGAGACTTTGGAGTTTAAACTGGGCATGAAACCCGACTGCAGATATCATTGGGTGTAACGCATCTCTCTCATTTTATAAGCAAACTTCGGTCTAACATATTTTTTCATTTTACTCCAAAGTAATAAAGCCACTAAGACATAGGCAGTTACTGAGTGTGAAAAAATAAGAAAAAAAAACATTAAGGTGAGAGAGAGAGAGAGAGAGAGAGAGAGAGAGAGAGAGAGAGTGAGAGAGAGAGAGAGAGAGCAATAAAAGAAGAGGAATCAAGAAGACTGTAGATAACGATTGGAATTTAATATCAATTTTTGAAGATCAATGTTAGCTGAAAAGCAAGCAGCCGGAAGAAGCAGCCAGAAGAACTTACGGTTACATCTAGCCAATTCAACTGTAAAACGATGAGACCTAGTTGCCAATCTAGTACTGCGCTTAATTTTATAAAGTCTATGTCCCATAGAGCAAAGTTCATCAGAACAATAACATGAAAGTATTTATAGGAAACGAACCGGCAAGCGACGTTAAGGCGGTGGAAAAGCGACGGAACCCGGGATGGCAGGTTAGGACCTATAGCATTTCAGGTTCTTCTTTTGAAATAAAGAAATAAAAAGGAAAGATTAAAATTTAAACTAACGATGTGCAATTCAGTAATGCTATTTTAATAGCGTGGAACGAAGCCAGATGAGAAAAAGTAAAGAAACTGTTTTGCACCAAATAAAAAAATCCTATCGACAAATCAAGATGATCCAAGCCTTTCAGCTGATCTCTCCCCTAATCTCTAACAGCTAAATGTGAAAAAAAAACACTAAGTTGCTACTTTCAATGTCTCCAAAACTGAAATCGTCGCCCAGATCATGAGTTTTTTGTTTTTTCTTTTCAAATTACGATTATCAGTCCAATCTCAATAAAGTCCAATACTCGTACTTTTGTTAGGTCTGGAGTTCACTCTCGACCTCAGCTAGAACTCATATATCGGAAAATGGTCGGTTCCAGGAAGAATCCAATTCCTTTTACCATGCTTTATCTTTACAAGAGTCAGATTTACCCAAATCTAGAGTATTGCTGCCAATTCTGGACTGGAGTAAGTCAATCCACACTTTCCAATATTGATCTTGATTTTGTAAAGATTGAGTTCAAAAATTGTTTATACAGTCTTCTCCTCTCTAATAGTTCCACCAGTTCAGACCTTTACAACTGAGCTTTTATCATTTTAACTGGTTTTGCAAACTAGCCCTGATGAGTGAGAACATCATTACGGTGTACTCACGAATCTTCAAAGTCGACATGAACCTGCTCACCTCCTCAGTTAAAGTGACAAACTATGTGTGCTTATCAATGCTCTACCTCCACCCTTATCTGATATCGAGCACTTAACGATATATATATATATATATATATATATATATATATATATATATATATATATAAGGCAATCTGTGAGTCTGTGTGTGACTTTTGCCTATGCACGCCTACATTTTTTAAGCTAGGGCCATTCAAACTTTCTAGGGACACATATCTACAGGGAAGCCAGGTTGACACACACTTTTTAAGTTCAGTAATTTTCCCTTTCGCACTTTTTGGCCAATGGAGCCGATTGTTTACATTTGCTCCGTAAAACATCTAAGATGCTTGCTAAATTACGTCACAGAAATCAAATCACACATGTCAAACGCGACTATACTATTTTTTATTAAAAAAAATGACCCTTTATATTTTTTCAGATTTAATATTTCATACTTCAGAAAATAAAATTTAAAAAAATAAAGCTTTTTTTCGCTAAATATTTCATGCCGGAAATCAACTGTCTGTAATTCGTGTGGCATTAATTAACTTTTTCCTCTAAAATTAAATGTCTACATTTTTAAATATTCTTCGAAAATCTCTGAACTGAGAGCGTAATAGTTTTTATATTTCCAATTTCAGTTAAACAAAATAAATAATTTTTATTTTTATGTTAAATTCATTTAGTCAACAAAAAAATGTAAATATTTTCCCCCTTAATTTCGAAACAAAAACAAACGCAATGTTGTTTACAATGTCACGCAAAACATCAAATCACGTTTACGCAAGACAAAAGAAAATTGATTTCTTAATGGAATTTTTTAACAATTTTTAAACAACAATTTTTTATATAATTATTTTTTTTATATAACCGAGTTACTACTAAAATGTTCTGAGTTGCATGGGAAACGCCAGGCTATGGTGTTAGTATATATATATATATATATATATATATATATATATGTGTGTGTGTGTGTGTGTGTGTGTGTGTGTGTGTGTGTGTTTGTGTGTGTAAGAATGATACTTCCATCGAGTCTGATCACCTGCATTTCCTCCTTATTCCAAATATAAGGAGAATGTTCTATTCATTTCTTTCCTAAGGACTGACACTTTTTGTTGAGCCAACTCAAACACTACAATCATAAAATTTTAAATCAAAGAACAATCGTTATATAACCTCCTTGTCCTCATAATTTTCACTTACATTCATGTCACATTACTATTTTAATAGTATCCTGAGAGTATCTTAAGCCTTTTAATGGATAAATGTTATCATGAAAATCTTTGATTACCAATTTTGCTCTTGGCGCCGGTATGACTAATGGGAATCACCCAGCGACCATGACCATTTATGGTTTTTATTCCTGCATTTGCAAACGTCTGTGTGTAGTTATTACTAGAGATCAAGTGAAAGCGGTTCTTCACAAACCCTTATCACTTCACACAGTTATTATATAATCTACTGGTCGCTTCCTTCCAAACTCATAAAGTCAAATGACACAATAGTATGCTGTGTATATTAGAGATAGTTTTATTGCAAATGTTTTTCAATAGGTTTTTAATTTCCTCGAAAGTTCTGGTCCTCTAATAACTAAAAGTAGGACTATTATTCGACTATTTCTAACTATTTCTTTTACTTTTTTTTCAGATTCTACAGAATTTCCGAATGGAATACCACGAGGAAGACGTGGAACCGGTGCTAAACACAGTCATGACACCTGACCGACCTTTGCGTATCAAGTTTCTCCCACGTCAGCATTGATCGGAACTAGAGATTTTCGCATATTCCACTAGAAATTCCCAATTCAGCTACTAACTGTGATCGATAATCGTCCAAACACGGACGAAATGAATATATTTATTTTTATACATCTTTTAAGATTGGTCCATTATTTTTTTGTGTACAGTAATAGTATTTAATGGTTGATAGGTGGTTGAACGTTTATTTGATTACGAATGCTTACTGATGTATGGATGTGAAGTGTGTGTATTTTTCCCGATTAATAATCTTACAGGATATATACGCCTGTGTGCATGTGTACAATTTGTGTGAGTGTGTGGGGGTATATATGCGAGTAAAATGGAAACTAAGTGATGAATGCGATTATAAATGGAGACAAACATGTTCAAATGAATAATTGTTATTAAGCCATAAAATATTCAGAGTACGATTCTCATCTTTACTTTTTATCTCTACATTACAGCCGATGTTTTCTTCGGTCTTCTTCAGATTCATACTTTATCTCTAAGTTGTTTTTACTCTAATAGATAATTCTAAAATGAGACATTTGAGATATCGGCTGACAGCTGCAATCCAGTCGTCAGTCAAAAATAATGGTGACTTACAAAAACATAAAGGATTGTTTTTTTCCGTTATAAGACAAGTCCACGCAGTTTTCTTTTTATTCTATTGAATATAGGTAGTCACATAGCAGTGAACACTAAACTGAGTCTACACATGTAATCTCTTTATTGCGTTCACCCTCAGTATGGTGTCTAATCATTTAAGCCTCATTCCAAAAACGAAAATTTCTCTCCACCATATTCGGCTTGATTATTTCACTACAGATAATAGCTTTTCATTAGCCTTCAAGTTTATTTTTCAAGATCAGCTGATTTCTTCCTTGTATTCCTACCGTAACTACATGGGATGTTGTACATACAGTTTGTGATCATATTTTTCAAGGTGGAGTGAGCTTTAGGAGGAAGTTATATAGCTTGACAATTTCTAAAAGCGTTAAGTCAGTGATCAGAGCATGTAGACCAAACTCCTTGATTACAATATGTTTTTTCTAAATCTACTATTATGATCAAATTGGTTGTTTCTTTCTATTGACATTAATATCTGACAAACAAGAACAAGGTTCATCAACGCCATTATCACAAATAATACAACTATATTTATTTACGAAGTTTTGCCTGAAAAAGTATCAGGGGATGAGCACAAAACTAAAGAAAAATGTAGAAAATAAAAGAAGCATGAGGTCTTTTTTATGTCCCCAGCGAACAGCTTGTTCTGCTTAATATAAATCGAAGTATGTCCTCAGTTAAGGTTGTGGATAAATTCTTTAAAAAATGATATAAAACTGAACCGGACTTAACTTACGAGTGTTGGCTGAAAATATATGCTGACCAAGATACTTTAGTGGAATATGACTAAATGAGGTTTATTTTTTTAACATAGTCCTCCTTGCGGTAAACACACTTCTTGCCAAATGTTGTCTATTTTTAAGAGAAGTAGCTACTAGTTACTTTTGAAGTCTTCTTTTAACAGTAAGGTAACAGTTTACCTGGAAATAATCAATGCAGTTATTAATAAGAAAAGTTGAAATGAATGCATGCAAGATTTCATAGCTCTGGCATCACTCGTTTATCGTCAGCTGATGAACTCTTCAGTCGCCCTTGTTGAGTCGACGATAGAAAAATGAGTTTCTTCCTACGATTATGTGCAACTTAGGCAATTTGAGGCCACTTAATATTGAGTGTTTGGAAACACCCAGAGCAACCATTTGCCGCGAAGTTTTACTAGCGGCACTATACTTTTGGTTTTATATTTCCTTCAAATAAAATTAAAACTTTAATTTGTATGGCAAGTATTGAACATGGTCGCTAAATCAAGTCTTCCATTATTACACTTGAAATCATTTCTATATTTTCTGTTACTAGTAAATTTTATAATATCTAAACGTGTTACCCTTTTTGGTACAAAGTATAATAATTTTTCAGCATTATTGCACATTCATTGAAGAATTGTTAGTTGCAGACCAAGAACTCTTTCAATATCTGCAGTATTCGTAAAACATCTAATTTTGTTCCCAATTTTAAGCATTTCCCCTTTTTTGTGTCCAAAGACATCAATGGCTTTCAAACGCATTTAATCGCCATTATAACACGGGGATAAATTCAAAAATTAATATTTCCAGAGCGAAAATTGGAAATAGAAGTTCTTGTCATTACTCAGTTCAAAATTATGCATTCATGAAGGCCAATCACGATTCATTAGAAAAATATTCGCTGAACGCTTTTTGGAAGGCGACATTTGTGGTCGACCATTTCTATGATTAATGTTAACTTTACAAATTTTGTAGTATTTGGCTTTATTTTACTTAGTAGCGTTATGACGAAACAACCTTAACTGACGGCCTACTGTCATATATATATATATATATATATATATATATATATATATATATATATATATATTCTTAGATGGGGTGTATCTGTAGAAAGAACAGACTGAATGAACAGAGACAATAGGAAAATCTGTACTTAGCCGAGGCGTTTCGTCTTCTGAGGGACTTTACCATGACAAAAGTCTCTTTTGATATATATATATATATATATATATATATATATATATATATATATATATATATATATATATATATATAATATGAACTTATAAAACCGTTAACCGTAAAATCATCAATCAAAACTAATTTGACGAAATCGAAAAGTTTGAAACCATGCTATCGTAACCGACTTCCCTACCGAAATATATATATATATATATATATATATATATATATATATATATATATAACGTAGAATATTTGGTATTTAAGTCAGGTAAATTCTGATAGAGATGAACTCAATGTTAAATTTATTTATTTAATTTAACAGAGTAATGTATTATTTGGGTCTGACGAGCATCAAGTTTTTGGCTAGGAAATATTTATTACCCATGAAGTTGTAGAATATTTTCTAGAGTACATATATTTCAAATCGCCTGAAGACACCACTCATGGTAGAAACCTAGGTCGCGCAATAACTCGTTTGCAAAGAGAAAATATTCAATGGTTCTATAATATAATTGTATTGAACACTTTTTAATACAAACGTGCACTTGTCTAATCTTATTATGACCAGAAACTAAGTAATTAAACAATCAATATATATATATATATATATATATATATATATATATATATATATATATATATAGAGAGAGAGAGAGAGAGAGAGATGGGAGAAAAGAAGTGTGATTTATATCTATATAGAAACATAACAGAAAAAAAGAGATTGGGTGTGAAAGAAAGAAAAATGTATTGTTTTGCATGAAAATAATGGCGTATGTTATCCAGTAGGATTTTATTGAACATATCGTAACAAAACCATGAGCCAATTTTACTCGACGAAAGATATAATATGTATTTTAACCTAAAATCATTTGCAGTATTATTGCGGATTTTTTTCGGGGTGGTGGGGGGCAGTGTAAGCTGACAGCACTGATCAGCATGAAGGGGAGAATTGAACGTGTGCGAAGACAATCAATTATAAATCATTCATTTGTAAAAGTAAATTAAAAAAGCAAGGTAAAATTCCAATTAAAAAAGCAAGGTCAAAATCCAATTAAAACAGCAAGGTCAAAATCCAATAAAAAAAATCTCAAGATCTTCACCTGACAATTAAATTCTATACATACACGCGCATGCGCTGTTATATATGAAAAGAAATGAAAAATTATATTTTTTTTATTTAAATATATTCTAAAAATTAAAAAATGCTTTTAAAAAACTATCAAGAAAGTGAAACATACAAACAGTCCAGTACTGATATCAATGTGGCACCAATGTAACAAACTGTGTAACACTTTTAAAAGCTTTCAGAAGTAACACAGTCACGTTAAAAATGTGACGTGTCAAATTGATCATTGAAAAACAATTTTCAAACTGCATTGCAACAAAATATTTTTTTATAAAAGCAACTTACAAACGAATTTTGAAGTTTCGCATATTTCAAAATGGCTTTAAAACAAACTTCATTTTGAGTTTTAACTTGGATCACGTTGTTTCTTGACAAACTGCACAGAAGCCCGTGTTCTTGCAACCTATTCTTAAGCTTTCGTAAAGTTTACAGTTGATCTGTAACCTGAACGCTGGTTCTGAGGTGTGTCAATATAAAAGATGATTGGACGAGGACTAAGTTTTCACAATACCTGCTTGAGTCTGCAATGGTGACTCGACAGATACCATCAGTCTCCGGCGAGACGAAGGTTTGCGACTCCCACCCAATCATAGTTCTTGTGACTGCTTAATGTTACACTTTGTTATTATTTATTGTTCAATATCATACACTCAACATTTTGCCATGTATTGTTATCGACTAAATCCATGTGCGTGTTTGATTTGTGTATGGCTGTATTTATCCCGTGGGTACCTGTGTGAGTGAAATGTATGCATTTGTATTTCCGTATATATCTACATATACGTCTACGAGATCTTCTGCGACGTCTTTGTATTTGGTGAAGCAAGTATCTGATAACTCATTCTTCGTACCTTGATCTATAATTAAGAAAGCTAATAATAAATATATTGACAATCTGTTGGCCTTGATTTTTATTTTGCTTCTTGCTACAGATCATGATGCTTCAATGTGGAATTCCGCTTATTTGTTCTAACAGATTAATTCTAACCTTCGTGTCTTGACGATAATTATAACCAGTCGAATATAAAAAAAAAACGCTTTTCATTACTTCGTGTGAAATCAGAAAATAGTATAGACAGAAAAAATACGTTTAGTTATTAAATAGTTACTCTTGCCGAGTCAAGAAATCCTAGGTGTTGATCTTTCACAATTTAAAAATGTTATTGCAACGAATGTAAATCGGTTAAATTTTGTTATCCAGTTTAGTACCATCGACTGTTTATTGTTATCTAAAAGATCAAAAGTTGCTACACACACACACACACACACACACACACACACACACACACAGAGTACTGTGCAAAAGTATTAGGACAATAACTATTTTATCTTTTATGAGGCATCAAAATACAGTTTAAAATCACCCCTGTCCTAACACTTTTGCACACTACCGGTAGTGTGCAAAAGTATTAGGACAGGGGTGATTTTCCTAAAAACCTCACTAAAATTCAAATACAAGATGAAAAGCCAAGTAAATTGCTAATAAATATTGATTATTTAAAACAAGGCGTAAAAGAAATGTATTAAAAAGAAGCTATATTTAATTTTTTCTATTTTCTATTAAGTTATTTTGAAACTACTCATTATTCTATTATCCTTGGATATGAGTGACATTTTTCTTATTCCCCCCTCTCGAATTAATAAATCTAATGTAACTTCGCAAGACACACTTTGGGAATAAATACAAGCTGCTTGGCAGAAGATACCATTAGATACATTGAATAAGCTTGTGATGTCAATGTCTGACAGAATGAAGGCTGTGATCAGAGCAAAAATAAAATATCAAAATATAAAATATCAAATTTATTTTGTAACAAACATTTTTTTCTTGTTAAAACATTTGTTAAGTAAATCAAATAAAATTACTTTAACTAAATTGTTTATTTTCTGTCAATATGCTTCATAAAAGATAAAATAGTTCTTGTCCTAATACTTTTGCACAGAACTATATATATAATATTTAAATACAATTTTTAATTCCACAGTATTATTTCTTATTACTATAAACATTAACTTTAGTGTGTTAACGTGTTTAAGTTGATACCTTTGTATCTATTATCTTAAGACTTCTTGATTTAGACCGGTTGATATTAATTTGACGATTTCAAAAAATAAAAATACAAAGATTTCAACTCGTGTACTCACTAAAAATAACGTTTATAAAACTTGCTTATTAATTGATATGGCTTGTCCAGCGGATTGTAACATAGCAACCAAGGAATTCGAAAAACTATCAAAATATAAAGACCTGGAAATTGAAATCGAAAAAATGTGGAAAATGAAAACAAGTATTGTACCAGTGTTAGTGGGTGCAATTGGAATGATAAAAAATGGAACAAAAAAAAAAACACATTGAAAGAATCCCTAGAAACTCCAGCTTAAGAGATAAACAAGAAATTGTCTTGTTAAGTACAGCCCACACACTAAGGAGAACTTTGTCTATGTAACGCTACGGAGGTTAGTGGAGATATGAAAAAACATGGAACGGAACCATAACAACACACCACGACTTGCCTTAGGTCTTCCTGCAGACTTGGTAAGTAGTGCGACCATAGCAGAAATCGTTTTATAATGAATAATGATATAAAAAATATATATATATTGTCTTCTGCAGACAGATCTGTTTCGCTGTATCACAGCTCATCAGTACGGCTAGACTCCGATTGCTACATAACCCAGGCTCGAAACCCGACAGAATTGGCGTCAGTCGGTGACTCTACCTCTGAGCCAAGGGGCGCTCGGTAGAAGAAGGAAGTCTTTTTAGCACATATCATATTATGCGCCCAATAGCTATAGTGCTCAAATTCATTTTTACTGAATGAGCGATGAGTACACGCTAGAGTGGTTACTGTTTTTCAAAGTCTACCTTTCTTCTAGAGTGCACAATCAGGGTGTGAGAGCGTAACGTGTGTGTGTGTGTGTGTGTGTGTAAAAATATACTCAGTTATGATCTGAGATTAAGGACAACATAGTTAAATAAAAAGAAGATAAGAGGAAAAGTGTATTTAACTCGCCTACGCGTTACGTCCCGTGATAGACTTTATCAAGGCAAAAAGACAAACTGAGCTTTATTCCAAATTCAGTCAGTTAAGAGCCATACGCGAAACACGCGATCATGTCTCGAAAGAAACATGACTGACTGGGCAGAAGATTATCCCGCAGTAGGTTGCCATTGCTTTCTGCGGTAGACTGGTTGCCAGCCAAGGCTATAGAACCCAATCTGTCCTGCTATTTAACCCATAGCTGGAGAGACGAGACAGATTAATACCTTTCCCAACGGTATTTGTGCGTAAGTGAATGCAGTGGATTCAGCTGGAATTCGAACTCGCCTCATTTTATAAAAATGTAAATTTCTAAATAAAATGTTTGGAATGTAGCTTTTTGTTTTCATAACCTTTTAGATTGTAGTATTAGTAACCTTAAATGGGAAGAGTTTAAAATCTATCCATAAAAAAAATTATTTTTAAAGATTTTTAAGTGGTCTTAAATTTTTGATCAGGAGTGTATCAGCAAAGAGCAAAGATGATTTTTGTAGCCCCCCTCCTCTGAAATGTTTTGATATTTTGACTCATAATGAAAATAATCAAGATAGCTAAAACAAACTCTCTAAGCTTGCATAATTCTGCCAATATCTTCTTCTTCTTTTATGTGTCCTGTCCCTTCAGGACGTAGGTGATCATGGCTCTCCACGTCTCCCTATCCCTGGTGGCTCTTAGTATGTTTGCTCCTGTTACACCTCGCAACCCCCTTTCCGTCATCCACCTGATCAGGCCCTGCAAATATGTTATCCGCTGCTTTCCTCTGTCTCTTTTTCCTTCTATCTGGCTTGCCAGCATCAGGTTCTCCAAGCTCTCCTTCCTCATTGCATATCCCAGAACTTCAGTTGTCTCTTCCTGATGCTCAGTATTAATTTCCTTTTCGTTGCCATTCTTTCCAACATCTCATCGTTGCTTGGATGCTCAGTCCATGATATCCGCAGCATCCTTCTGCAGAACCACATCTCGGCTGCTTCAAGTTTTGTCCTCATTTTCGATGATATTGTCCAGCATTCACTGACGTATTGAAGAACTGACATCACATAGCAATCCAGCACTCTTTTCTTTGTTTCTAGTGAAATTTTCCTGTGTGTTAGTACTTTACTCAGCTTCTGGAGCGCGTCCTTCGCCATGCCAATTCGCCTTCGGATCTCTGTGTCGCACTTTCCATCTCTTGTTAAAACACTTCCTAGGTATTTAAATTTTTGTACTTGTTTGATTCTGGTGTCCCCCACCTGTATTTGGCATTTTGGATTGCACCTTTTGCTGATGACCATGCATTCAGTTTTCGTAAAGTTTATTTGTAGTCCTTTTTTGTCACTTCTCTACCACTACCTTCTGTAGGAAGTCTTGAAGTTTCCTTTCCGTGTCTGCAATCAGCACTGTATCATCTGCATACGCTATGTTGTTATCATTGTTGCTAAAACTACTTTCAAGGGAGAAAACTAAAGAAATACATGGTCCCACCTCCATTATTTACGATTTATTCTATCAAGAAGAGTCCACCATACCACTAAAATTCTTCCCGTTCTCTATCCAAAAGTGTTACTGTTTCCTGTCGTGCATGGCATCGTGTTTCTGCATCACACGAAAGTCTTTAGCTCCTGCTGTTGTTCATTCAGTTGGGAGGTTTTGAAAAAGCAAGTAATTATAAGTAGCTTCAAATGTAGCAAACATAAGCAACAACTGTCTTTTTTCTGACAAGCCACATTGTAAAAAGCAGTTGGAGATGAAAGAGAACACCTGAAGTGCTGGAGATGGTGGTAAAGAACTATCAGCACAACGATCTACATTGGTGACAGTTGGAGTCACCCCCGAAACATAATAGTCGTAAGCAAAGAACTTTTGAGGTTGAACTTTGAATCTATAATTATATATTTGCAAAGTTTTGCATGCGCACGACTCTTACCTTTATTTTTAAATTTATATTAGGGAAAAATTGAGGAGTAGAAACGAATCTAAACAGTCTTTTCCCGAATGGAAAAGTGTGGTTAGCACGAAACACACTTATTCAAGTGAACTGCGTATGAGTGCTTGTCTAGAATATTTGAGTACATGAATGGGTTGCTGTAATAGGTTGGGGAGAAATGAAACATGGTAATGAACGCGGTTGAAGTGCACATACACACATATATATATTATATTTAATATATATATTATATTTATACTATATTTAATTTTTCCTATTTTCTAAGAAACAAGTTATTTTGATACTACTCATTATTCTATTATCCTTGGATATGACTGACTTTTTTCTTATTACCCCCTCTCGAATTGATAAATCTAATGTTGCTTCGCAAGACACACATTGGGAACAAATACAAGCTGCTGGGCAGGAGATAATATTAGATACATTGTAGAAGCTTGTGATCAAAGCAAAAGGCTTTTATACTAAATATCAAATTTATTTTGTAACAAGTATTTTTCTTGTTAAAGCATTTGTTGAGTAAATTACTTTAATTAAATTTTCTGTCAATATGCCTCATAAAAGATAAAAAAGTTCTTGTCCTAATACTTTTGCACAATACTGTATATTCGGCTGTTTTCACTACGATGACGAGACTTCTCAAACTTTATGGGGCGACGGTTAAATCTTTCAACTCAAATCATAAATGCATTTTTGTCGGGGACCACTCAACCCGACTTCTTCACACAAATCAGTTAAGTGCCATATGTAATACACGCCTTGGGCGATCATGTCTCGAAAGAGACATGACTGACTGAGCAGAAGATTATCCCGCAGTAGGTTGCCATTGCTTTCTGCGGTAGACTGGTTGCCAGCCAAGGCTATAGAACACAATCCGTCCTGTTATTTGACTCATAGCAAGAGGAAGAAGAGATGTATTATATCATTGCGTAGTAATTAGTTGGGGATCAGTTAATTACTTCATAACAATAAAATACCGATCTCCCACTTTATGACCAGTCGAAGCCTATTCGGTCAGTTAAGTGCCATACGTGATACACGCTTTAGGCGATCATGTCTCTTACTGGGCAGAAGATTATACAGCAATAGGTTACCATTGCTTTCTGCAGTAGACTGGTTGCCAGCCAAGGCTATAAAACCAAATCTGTTCTGTTATTTAACCCATAACTGGAGGGAAGAGACAGATTAATACCTTTCTCAAGGGTATTTGTGCGTAAATGAATGCAAGAAATTCAACTGGAATTCGAACTCGGCTTCCTGATTTGTCGTTCCGAGTCGATATCCACTGCACCACGACGCACAACCCATCACACAAATATGTTTCACATAACAATTTAATTATCTTCTTCTTCATCTTCTTTGTCGTCCTCGTCACTGTAAATCAATAAACTGCAACAAACGCCTCCGTCGAAAACAGGACCGGACCCAAATGTAAATAAA
Organism: Ascarosepion bandense; assembly: GCA_037127315.1. Classification (NCBI taxonomy): domain Eukaryota; kingdom Metazoa; phylum Mollusca; class Cephalopoda; order Sepiida; family Sepiidae; genus Ascarosepion; species Ascarosepion bandense. The sequence continues at coordinate 3,648,128 of JBBBDQ010001236.1, read as the reverse complement.
ATATAAAATATATTTTATTTTTATTTTTCATCCAAAGACATGCCATGGAGTAAGAGGTTCTTTTGTTCAGAATTGTCAGCACCGCACTCCACCCGCCATCGAGGAAACCCCGATTTTAGGACATCCGTCCTCTTCGAGGGTGAACTCAGACTCTTGCAAGATCAAATTGCAGTTCCCTCTAAAAATTCTAACTGCCTGCTTGACATCACTTCCGGGCCATGGGCAGTTAACTTCCGGTACAAACTTGAATCTGGGACATTTCTGAACCCAGTAAACAAAACTAAAATCCCAATCTGAAAATGTTTTCCCTTTTGTGCACCTAACTGACATTTTTCAATAAAATACATTTCACTCAAATTCCATAATATCCATGTCACCAAGCGCATATGCACTTTATTTCAAAACTCCATGCTGCTCGAAAATATCGTCGAACGAATATTTAAGAAAATAACTTCTACAGCAATATAAAAGAATCACCACGCAGCCAGGTCGCCATTAAACGGTGCTATCAGCATTAAGACAACGAGGATCCACACTCGTTTATAGCATGAAGGCATTCTGAGTTCAAATTATTGACATCATTGATGAAAAAAGAAGACAACATAAACAGTTCTTTCAGAAGTTGACATATGAAGAACATTCATAGAAAACCCGTCTTTTGAATCAAAACGACCTTCGTGTTGAAATTAAGTTACTCCAATTTGAACGAGTTCTATGGGATTTGCAAGCGGGACACCTGCTGAGTCTGATATATGAATCTCTTTAACGATAACATGACAGCGTGTTAAAATATTTATGACATTATTCTGTGGATTTGTTTCTGGCAAAGAAAAATTCTTATTTCCGGAAAGGAACTGACCTTTATCATCTAACGTGGAGTTAGATGCCAAGTTGCTTTGCGAAGAGATTTGCCTTACTTGACGAAGGTGACATAACCTCACAGTCATTAATGAAAGTAGATACTGACGTTTTGCTTCGACTGCGAAATTGCTTCGAGATTTCCCAATCCAAGTTGCTTGCTTTTGACTTTGACTTGGACGGATCATGTATAGCTGCACTTTGCATTTTCCAGAACTTTCTTGGAATGATTTCTGGTAGTTTTGAATTTAGAAATGATTCTATTACATCGTTCTCTGTAATGTATAGTGTAATCATGGTTTACATAAGAGCTATGGATGCAGCACATTTTAGAATGAAGCAGTGCTGACTGACTATTCGGCTATTGATGAACTTTTTTCTTGGGTATAAAATTTACCATGCGAAAAAGGAACCATCTGAAGATGACGGTGACAGTTCTGAAACCTCTATGTTTGAAAAATTCAAAAAGAAGCTTTCGCCATGTAATATCTCAAGCTATCCAAATCAGCTTTGAAAAGGCATATCTTTGGTTTGGTATCACAGCGTATCTCAGGTTAAAATATGAAGAAGGGGTCCAGGAGGTTCGCGCGATGACTGAGAACACCGGCCAACTCATCTGTGTCAGTTCGTACGCGATGAAGAAGACTCGCTAGTATAGGCATTCTTTATCCGTTATGTAGGCATCCGGGAGCCCAGGATTTCGAGTTCCTGTAATGGGATAGATGGATCGATACCGGTTTCAGATAAGAACAAGAGGTCAGGTTTGACCTCGAGAATGGAGTTCTAACTCTACAATGTTGGAACACAACCTCTCACTTTGTTGTAAGAGATGCTGAATCTGGTTGATAGCTTTTGTTTTTGTTGATCTGTTTCTTTCTTTTTTTGGTTTTGTTGTACTCATGATAATATATAGCGTAGCAGTCACACTCACTTGTAATGGCTGCATTAACAACCTAGACTGATTTATCTGTAAGTATAATCCTAACTGTACCCTTCATCATGGTATCGTGTGGCCCGATCAATGGGCCCAGTCACAAAATGGCGGTACAACAGCTACAATATTATAATTATACACCTGCCGTTAAGATAGCCCTCTCAGAAGTTACCCTAAGGTTCGGATCCCTGATTATCAGACAGATAACGAAAAATGCGTTACCGGCAGCAAGCTTAACGAAGGAACAAATAGTCCCTAAAAAACGTACAGTCACGATACTCTGAATACACACGTTTCGTGTAACCAGAAATCAAGGCAACGGAACTTTTTCTTGTGTCAAAACCATTGTGGCTAACCAGGGAAACCAAAGACTAAACAGAGGGAAGCTTGACTGTATGTTTGGATTAAAGACCCATATGTCGCATGTGTTTGGAATTGTTGTCGAGTAAGTCTCAGCGTACTTCTTGCTCTTCTCATAAATATGGCAGGTAGACGCACTTGAGGAGTATTTCATTAGTATTTGATTTACTGGAGGTTTTCTGTTATATATATGAATATTTAACTATTCTTCTGTGTTTCCTCTAGCTCGTCTTTTGTGCCCTCTAACTACGGCTTCCCTAATTCTCGTTTATTTTGAACAAAGACAATATTACCACAGGAAATACAAGGTAACCAAAAAAGTTATGTTCGTTTTTTGAATAGTCATTGAATGAAGTTAAAATATATACGAAATGCGTGTAGCAATTGTTTTCAACTTCGGACAGCCGAAAGTAGGAACATCAGACGTTATAAAAAACACGCGCACCGTGCCCGGTCATAAGTTATAAGCCGGACAATTGTGAGAAGTATGGAAGTGTCTAGAGATCTCGTTCGAGGCTGTTTGCTTTACGACTTCAAAGTGGGCTTATTAGCAGCTGTATCAAGTCGCCGCATATGTCAAGCGTTTAGGGATAGTGCTGTGGGTGAACGTACTGCAAGGCGTTGGTTTCGAAAATTCAAGTCGGGAGATTTGTCTCTCTATGATGAATCTCGCAGGTCTAAAGGCGGCCATTGAAAAGGACAGTAGTCTAACGTGTGGTGAACTTGCAAGACAGTTCAACGTTTCCGATGAAACAGTTAGACTTCACCCGCACCGCCTAGGTAAGACGTACAAACTGAGCAAGTGGGTTCCGCAAACGCTGTTGGGAGTCCACAAGGGAAAACGAGTGGCAGCCTGCGTATCGCTGCTTTCTCGCCTCCGTACCGCATCCTTATTCAATCGAGTGCTTACCAGTGATGAAAAGTGGGTTTTGTACAAAACTCCCAAACGTTCCAGACATTGGTTGTCTCCTCAGGATGCTGTCCCTCACACCGCAAGACCGCCTATGCACCCACGCAAGATTATGCTTTGTGTCTGGCGGACAGGTCGTCAAGTGGTTCATTATGAACTGCTACTAACGGGCCAAACGGTCACTGGAGACCTATACTCGCAGAAATTGAAACGTGTGCAACAGGCATTGCGCCAGGAGTCAGCACTGGTGAATCGCAAAGGTGTGCTTTTCCGCCATGACAACGCCAGGCCGCATGTCGTGCGAGTGGTCAGGGATACCATACAGCAACTTGGGTGTGAGACTTTGTGTCATCCACCTTATTCACCTGACCTTGCGCCATCCGATTACCACCTCTTCCACTCCCTGGATAATCTTCGTGGGAAATTCTTCACCAATGAAGCAGACCTGAGCAAAGCCCTCACGGACTTCTTTGCGTCAAACCCCCCCGAGTTCTACCGCAAGGGCATTGAACAGCTGGAGACACGTTGGCAGAAGGTGCTGGATGCCGATGGCGATTACTTCGAAGACTAAATATAAGTTACACATACTGTGAAGCATTTTCTCTTTTTTTTTCCTTAAAAAACGGACAGAACTTTTTTTGGTTACCTTGTACATAGAATAACGTGTGTAAATCAAAAGAAATTTTAAATGAAGAGTTGTGCAATAAGTACCCATTGAAATTTTCCAGTGGAGAAAAATAAAACAAACTTTTCTTAACTCATTAGACGAACGATAAAAAAAAGTCTTACTCAGTGTGAAATTGAAACAGAATTTTTGTTAAAAAAAAAATTAAGATTTGCTCAAAATATTCTTTTCGGTGTCTAATAAAAGTTCAGCTAGGTAGAGAAAATATCCATAATAAAAATATCTTTGATATAGGAAGATAATTTATTTCATTTTTTTTCTTTTTTTTACATTGAAGGGTCGATACTCCTACGTAGTAGCAGAACTGTCTGTTATTGAATGAGAAGGTATAGCACTGTAAGTGCTCAACTACCTTGCTTATAAATTTCGCTATCCACTAACGAAATACTTCTAACAATGAATAATTCATGAGAGATTTGATTAGGACAGTTCGACGTGGTATTATGATGAGCCGACTTGTCTCTCAAGATCAGTTATGGCTGAGTAATTCACCCTATACAGCGAGGCAAGTCTGAAAGAACTAGGAGTCCTGCCAGGATTCGTTGTTGGCGGCCACAATCTGAACAGTATATGATACGCAGATGATACACTGCTGATAACAGACACGGAAAAGAAACTACAGAACCTCCAACAGAAGGTAGCTAAAAAAAAAATAACGAAAAGCAAAGACTAAACATAAACTACAAGAAAACTGAATTCATTGTCATCAGTAAAAAGAGGGGCTCAAAATGCCAACTACAAGTGGGGGATACTGAAATCAACCAGGTACAGAAATTTAATTTTTTTTTTAATCATCACCACAAGCAAGGCGATAACGCCACTGATGCGCAGGGGGCTACGTAGTTTAGTCTATCTACTCCAAGTGAAAAAAAAAAAAAAGAAAAGAGTGAAAAGATTGGAAAAGAAAAAAAAGAGAAAACCGGAAACCGCATCCTAAACAGGAAACAAAGGATGAGCCTCTTCACCTGTTCAATAGACGTGGGTGGAGTGTAAATTACAGAAGCGTTCTAACAGAAAACAGAAAGTGCGACACTGAGATCCGAAGGCATATTGGCCCAGGATGCATTTTCAAAGATAAGTAGAGTATTGAGAGACAGGAAAATTTCATTGAAAGCAAAGAAGAGAGTACCGTATTGTTATGTGATGTCTACCTTTCAATATGGCAGTGAACGCTGGACCATCTCATTAAGGACGAAGGAAAGACTTGAAGCAACTGAAATCAGAAGGATGCTGAGGATTCCAGCAACGACGAGTTTTTGAAGAGGATGGAAACGAAAAGGAAACTTATGCTTAGCATCAGACAGTCGAAACTTCTAAGACATATAATGAGGAAGGAGGGCTTAGAGAATCTGATACTAACAGGACAGATAAAGGGAAAGAGAGACAGGAAAAAACGACGCATGACATTCTTGATGGACTTTAGCAAATGGATGACAGAGCTGGATTTAGGAGGAATAACAAGTCAAAGGGTGTAAAAAGCTACAAAGCGTAAGAAGATGCGGAAGGCCATGATCGCCTACGTCCTTAAGAAAACAACACATAGAAGAAGTGATTTCGATTCTCACTGGGTGCCCTATACTTTGGGTCTTGTGTCATATCTAAGCTACACTTAAAAGATCACCAAAGGAAGTTTCATTATCTATATCTATAAAAGTGACGAGGGTGGACGTTGTGTAAGTATTTCTTTATTTATAAGATTCGACTTAGCGTCTGTATTTTGCGGTCTAGCTCGACGGGAGTTGCGCTCAGATGTAGATCAAAATTTTAGAACGCTAACGACACCTTGAAAGCCAAAATTAGGGGAAGAAAAATATATATTCTAACCCAACAAAGTCAGGGATCAGTTTATGTATTGATTATAATATAGAATCGATCACCCATCTTTATATTATCTATATATATATGTTGCCCCTCCTGCTCCCACCCTAATCTAATAGAGACATTCTACATTGTTATCTATATCTATAAAAGTGATGAGGATGGACGTTATGTAAGTATTTGCTAGGTAAATTCATCATATGTTTTTTATTCTTATTATTCCTTAAATTAACCGAGTGAAACCGGGTTAAACTGCTAGTTTAAAATAAAAGCATCTTTATAATAATCTGTTAGTTATTGCCCGCGAATGAGTATCGGTCAGCATAATGACGTCACAAGAAGTGATGAGAGTATCTGAATATACAATATCCTATTGTAAGAGTCAAGATGTTTTATTAAAGGAAAAATGGCAGCTGGTTTTCCCAAACTTTTGTGTTCTGCTGATTATTGCTACTTTTTGGAAACAATCTGCTGGGGCTGACAAAGCGAATCTCGCTTCTGAGCTTGGAAAGGACCTCTAATCTGTGGTGGACTTGGGTAAGAAATTGGCTAGTTAATTTTAATGCTTCCAAAATGAAGTTGCTGTTAACCACCATAGACAATCACTCCTACCTCCTATTAGCATTGATCAGGCTAGTCTTCTTGAAAGTAAAACGTCGCGCCTCCTCGGCTTAAGTCTCTCAGCCGATCTCAAGGGAATGACTGCATTGAATCCATAATTAAATCTGCTACTAGGAATGTTGGTTCACTGTGTAGGGCCAGTAAGTTTTTCCCGTCTAAATACATCCTGCACATATATAAATCTACCATCCGACCGTGCATTCAATAGTGCTGTCACATCTTGTCGGGTGCCCCTGCTATTCATCTCGGGGTTCTTGACAAAATCTAACGGAGAATCTGCAATGTAATCAATCACGACCTGGTAGCTCAGCTGCAGTCACTTTCTCACTGACGTGCTATGGCTTCCCTCTGTCTCTTCTACAAATACTTTCACGGTTTCTGCTCCGATGAGCATAGCACCCTGGTGCCCCCTATGCATGAATTTACTCGAGCTACTAGACTAGCAACTAGGTCCCACCCTTTTACTGTGAAACCAATAAAATGTAAACGCAAGTTCTACTCCATCAGCTTCTTTTCTCGCACTTCTCACTTGTGGAATTCCCTGACAGCTACAATCTCCAAAAATTTAAATGCAATGTCAATTGTCATCTCCTATCTCCTTGACTCGCATCTTTTTCCTGACAACCCTTGTATAATGTTCTTCTCCCTTTCCACTCTACTCCCATGCAGCTCTCTTAACACCAGTGTTCACATCCTTCTCTTACCCATTTTCTGACACATCCTGTAACTTGTTCCTCTTTCTCATCACTCTCCTCTGATGTAACCCCCTGCATACCAGTCGCAGTACTGCCTTGATTGGGGTGAAATGATTATAAAAAAATTGTAAGTTTGTATCATTTCGAACTCTATGATTTGTCTCATTCCCTCTGTCTCCATTTTCTTCCTCTATCTCTCTATCTTTCTCTCTCTTTAACATCAGAATCAAACATTTGCGTTTTAATTATTTTATGTTTAAGTATCTCCAAAAATTCACCATAAAATGATATATGATAAAATATTATCCAAAATTTAATAAAAGCCAATCGTGCCGTCAAAACCTTTGTGTTTTTATCAAAAAGGCAAAACCAAAGGAATTTTTGGCATAATTCTTTAAAAAATCCTCTTTTAAAACTTTGGAAATATCGGCTTGTTCTGCTGTATCACAGCTCATCAGTGTGACTAGACATCTACTTGATTCTGGTCGGGATCGAAACTCGACTGATTTGGTGTTAGTCAGAGTCTCTACTCCCTAAGCCATAGAACAAGAAAAGGGAAATTTTAGCGTGTTATATATAAGCTGTTGTGCGTTGTGGTACAGTGGATATCGGCTCGGAACGAGAAGCCGGGGAGCCGAGTTCGAATTCCAATTGAATCCATTGTATTCACTTACGCGCAAATACCCTTGGGAAAGGTATTAATCCGTCTCTTCCTTCCAGTTATGGGTAAATAGCAGGACAGATTGGGTTCTATAGACTTGGTCGGCAACCAGTCAACCGCAGAAAGCAATGGCAACCTACTGCGAGATAATCTTCTGCCCAGTCAGTCATGTCTCTTTCGAGACATGATCGCCCAAGCGTGTATCACATATGGCACTTAACTAATTGACTGATACACACGACAGTCACCGGAAGAACTCAATTCATTGCTGAAAAGTATCTCATTCATACTTAGTAATTTATTCTAAAACTCTATTCTTGTAGCTCATGGATAATTTTCAGCGAACAAGTTGTCTTTTTACATTACTCTAAGCTCTTTCCTTTCAGAGTCTCTACATAATCGCCAAGTCGTGTGTATCCCTCGTGAGACTACGTCACGCATGTTTCCTTGCCTTCAAAACATTTGGAGACTTTGGTGTGTCATGAGAGACAGTTCTCCGTCAGTGTGAAGAGACGTAAGACTCACTCAGCTTTGTAATCATTGAAGGTGTGATATTTAATTTTTGTGTGATATTTAATTTTGTTACCTCTCTCTCTCTCTCTCTCTCTCTCTCTCTCTCTCTCTCTCTCTCTCTCTCTCTGCATAAAAAACTCCAGAAACATAAGCGTTTCACCCCGAGCAAGGCATGTCACTGCCACTACTGCGCAGGGGGGCTACATAGAGTGGAGAAAGGATGGTTATAGGAAATGTCAGAGGGTGGGTAATAGGCGGGTAAGGATACCGAGAATGAGGCTTTGGTAGATGCAAGTGTTCTGAGAAAAATTGGGAGTTAGTGTGATAGGAGGTGTCTACTGACCCTACATTTAAACACCTGGAAATTGTAGCTGTCGGGAAAGCAGACTTGTGGAAGGGAATTCCACAGGCGGAAAGCGCGAGAAAAGAAGCTGTTGGAGTAGAATTTACGGTTACATCTTATCTGTTTAACTGTAAAAGGGTGGGACCTAGTTGCTAATCTAGTATCTCGTGTGAATTCGTGCTTAGGTGGCACTAGTGATCTAAATTCATTGGAGCAGAAGCCATGAAAGTACTTGTAGAAGAGGCACAGGGAAGCCACATCACGCCGGTGAGAGAGTGGTTGCAGCCGGTCTGCCAAGTCAGTATCAACCACGTTACAGATCCTCCTTTGTATTTTGTCAAGAAGCCCAAGGAGAGTAGCAGGGGCACCCGACCAGATGTGGCAGCAATATTCAATACATGGGCGGATGGTAGATTTGTATATGTGCAGAATAGATTCAGATAGGAAAAACTTCCGGGCCCTGCACAGAGAGCCGACTTTCATAGCGGCAGATTTGGTAATGGATTCGATATAGTCATTCCATTTGAGGTCCGCCGAAAGTGTAAGGCGCAGTGTTTTACTCTCTGGGGGGCAAGCCTGTCCCATGCTAATGGGAGGTAGATGTGATTGTCTATGGTGGTTAGTTGATAACAGCTTCGTTTTAGAAGCATTAAAATTTACTAGCCATTTCCTACCCCAGGCCACTACGGATTGGAGGTCCTTTTCAAGCTTGTCAGCGAGGTTCGCTTTGTCGCCCACACCTGGTTTTTGATCGATGCGAGAGTAGATTGTTGTGTCATCGGCGTACATGCCTACTTGGGATCTAATGGCGTCGGGGAGATCATTAATGTACATCAGAAAGAGCGTGGGACCTAGGATAGAACCTTGAGGGACGCCCGCGTTCGTATGGTAGTTTTGGGAGGCATGCCCATTTAATACTACCTTCAATGTGCGGTTAGAGAGGAATGACTGGATGAGGTCAAACAGATGTCCAGTTATCCCGTAGCTCCGTAGTTTGCACAAGAGGCCAGCGTGCCAGACCCTATCGAACGCTTTGGAGATATTCAAGGAAACGGTTCGGGCTTCGCCATTCTTGTCAAGTGCCCGGTATATGTACTCGATAATGGTCGTTAGCATATCAGCAGTAGAGCTGGTGAAGCGAAACCCGTACTGTTTGTCAGAGAGAAGCCTGTTGGTCGTGAGATGCTGAATCACCTCGGCGTTGATAATGGCTTCGAAAACTTTGCCAAAGATCGGAAGGAGACTAATAGGACGGTAATTGGCGGGGTCTGAGGGTTCGCCAGAATTCTTAAATATAGGAACTACACAGGAGGACTTCCAACAGGCAGGAAAACAGGAAGCAGATAGGCAGAGGTTATAGAGTTTAGAGAGGACAGAGGAGAGTTCTGGGGCACATTTCTTCAGTACTATGATTGGGATTCCGTCACCGCCGCTCGCTTTGTATGGGTCAAGTTGTGCAATTATCTTGGCGACCAGTGAGGGTGTAATGTGAACGTTATTTAGTTGAGCCTTAGTTCTGGGTGGGAAGTCGGGTGTAGGTATTCCTAACGAGTCCAGTGTCGAATTGGTGAAGAATATACGGGCAAAGCATTCAGCCTTGTCCGCTGGGGAGGTGAGAACTTCAAATTCATTGATTAGTGGGGGTATTGAAGTCTTGCTCTTGTTGAGCACGCTTTTGCAGAGTCGCCAGTAATCTTTGAAGCCAAACTTAGAGGATGCTATGCGTTGCCTCATTCTGGTTACAAACGCCCTCTTAGCTTCGTTCAGTACTTTTTTACACTTATTCCGTGCTGAGGCGAAAAGGCGCCTGTTTTGGTTCGACGAGCAGCTTACCCCTGAGTAATCATTTAAGGTCTCTCTCTCTCTTTCTCTCTCTCTTTCAGTGCATAAAAAACTCGAGAAACATAAGCAGTCAATTGCTAATACTCCTGAGGAATGAACGGACAGAGTAAGGCTACTGAAAGCAACATCAATCAGCTAAGTGACAAACTTTTACTAATATTATATATATATATATATATATATATATATATATAAATGAATAAATCTTTATATCCTTGAGCGCTTTAGTGTTAGGTTTTTTGTCTCGGTTTTCTTTTTCTTTCCTACGAGTATTTGACGTAAGCTCATGTACTTCGTTTGTTTCTTTTTTTACTTCCCCTTCTTTCCCCTCCGAGTTCGTTCTCGGTGGGTTTTTCGAGACGAACTAAAACATAGTATAACAATTATTAGTATTAGCATTATTATTTTTGTTACTATTATTATTATTATTATTATATATCTAAACTTATTTATAAATGGAACTTTATGTGTGTGTGTGTGTGTGTGTGTGTGTGTGTGTGTGTGTGTGTGTGTGTGTGTGTTACCTATAAACTCCGAAACGGCTAAACCGATTTTCTTGAAATTTAAACAGTTGTACTATAAGCGTCTGCGAGTGTTCTTAGCTAGGTTTTGTGCCGAGTTACACCCGATAAATATTGAAAATCGATAATCGAAAAATCGGGTTATAGAAGGAGTGGTCCGATTTTAATCAAATTTGATACACTCATAGACAAAGACATAAGAAACGATATTCAGAGGTTTCAAGGTTGCAGTTCTTACAATAGTGCAGAAGATTTGATATCGATACCAGGAAATCAAAATTTGACTTACATCCATTCATTTTTCTTTCAGTCTACGATTTCGCTTTAACTGGAAAGAACTATTGCTTTTTAGTGTTTCGTGTCAACGTCCAAAGAGTCTGAGCTCCAGGACCATGGATTAGTTTTAAAGCTTTCATTACACCCGAGCAACGCAACGCTGGGCTATACTGCTAGTATATATATATATATATATATATATATATATATATATATATATATACACGTGTGTGTGTGCGTGTGTGTGCTTCGTTGAATAATATAGATATATTTTGTCTATTTTCATATTGATCCATTTTCCTTCTTCTAATCAGTTTCATGATGTTAAGATGAAATTCACCAAGGAAGATGTCGTAGTTTTTCCTACTTTTGAACTTTTCCAAGATCATCTTCAGGGGTAAATTATAAAGACTTATTGTACGTGCGATAAAAGTTGTATTCTGTTGTGATGGTAATTTTTTTAAAAATCCAGCACATGCGCTCTGTTGTAGTTATTTTAAAATCGAAAGTGAGTCAGTTAAGTACCATACGTGATATACGCTTGGGCGATCATGTCTCGAAAGATACTTGATTGACCGGGCAGAAGATTATTGCGCAGTAGGTTGCCCTTACTTTCTGCGGTAGACTGGTTACCGACCAAGGCTATAGAACCCAATCTGTCCTGTTATTTAACCCATAACTAAAGGGAAGAGCCGGATTAGTACCTTCCCAAGGGGATTTGTGCGTAAGTGAATGCAAGGAATTTAACTGGTGAAAGTACTGGGTTAAAAAAAATGTTCCGGCATCTTCCTTGATTAATTTAATCTTAACATCAAGAAATTAATTTCAGAACAGTATGCTTAAATGAAGGTTGGCTGTTTAAATATGCATGTGCGTGCGTAAGTGCGTGCGCGCGTACGGATATCATTTATTTTGCAAGATAATGGTAATGCCCTGTTTGGTCAAAATGCAGTCCTTTTGTGAGAAGCGTCTGGAGTGGCTTCAAAGACCAATCTTTGCATGGCACAATCAGGTATAGTAGATGAATTTCGGAGACGCAATGAAGGTCCCAGATTACTTTATCTGCTCCAAGCATTGTTTTCTGATCTCCAACACAATTGGTCTCGCTTCTGCCCCACCCTTCATGACTCCTCCTTGCATGGTATCAGTCACTGTGATCGCCTGCTAGCTGTTCCCAGAAGATGAAAATTTTGAAATATCCCTTAAACTGAATCAAAATTGTTTTGAATGTTTAATTGTATTATATTTATAGTTTTACTTTTGTGAATAAATTATTTTTATTATTATAAAATTCTACCGTTAATAATATTTCTTTATTCTCTTCTTTTTTTTTTCACCTTCTTTCTGTGTTTTTTTTTTCCTTTTACCTCAACCGTGACAAACTCGTCTGAAGCTTTGATAATAATTTCAAAACAAAAACAGAAACTCAGCTGTCTTAATTAAAACAAATAATTGGTGAACCCGAACGAGATTACCACCACCGTTAAATTTGTTACTTTTCATTTTTTTTTTTTTTACTTTTTTTCAGTGCAGGCTTATCAATTACACCCTAAACTTTCCGACTGACAAAAAATTTCAGTATTTAAACAATTTTAGCGGGGCTCAGTTTTTCATACAACGTTATAGTAAATCGATACATTTTGGAACCACTTGCCGGTACGACATTACCACCACCTGTAAATTTGTTGATTATCATTTTTTTTTTTACTTTTTTCAGTGCAGTCTTATCGATTAAACCCTAAACTTTCCGATTGACAAAAAAATTTGTAAAAATTTCAACAGTTAAACAATTTGGGGATGGCTCAGTTTTTCAGACAACCTTAGAGTAAATCGATGCTTTGCAATTAACTTTTTTTGCAAGTGCATATTCAACTACTGAATCCTTTGCGAAATTTTTTAATAAAGCCATTCTTGCAGTTTCCCAGGAAGATGCCATCGTAAGAACTGAAGAAAACTTGAAAAAGACAAAAACAAGAGTAACAACTCGTCCCCCACACACAAAAAAAAAACAAAGCAACCCCAACGCGAGTGGTTCCAAAATGGAGGATCGATTTACTATAACGTTGTATGAGAAACTGAGCCCTCCCTAAATTTGTTTAAATATTGAAACTTTTCCATTTTTTTAATAATCGGAAACTTTATGTAATAATCGATAAGACTGTATTGAAAAAAGTAAAAAAAAAGAAAAACAACAAATTTAAAGGTGGTGGAAGTCTTCTTCAGGTTCGTCAAATAATTTTCTCATTCGATGTTCATTTCACAACAGCAACAAAGAAAATAATTCATATTTTTCTTCAGATATTTTTTATAAAATTAAAATTTGTGTTTGTGTTTGTTTAAAAATGTCGTTTTCTGTTGAAGAATTTCTTTTTTCATCCAATTTGGAGGAAGAATTACACTTATTAAAAAAAATCAGTTATTCCAACTAGCTACAGCTTTTCATTTAAACATTCATGAAAATATGACAAAAAAAGAAGTAACATTAGACCTTTTGTAGTACTATTAATAGCAATGACGTGGTTATGGGATATATTTATACATTGTTTATGAACCCAGATATAGGGCTATGAATAGATTATTAGTGATTCAATCACAGCATTGAACGATAAACAAGTAGTTGTCATTTAAGATTATGAATTTATGATGCAATAATAATTACCAGATATTGACGGTTTGTGAATATATGAATGGATAGGCTTTTTAATTGTGCTAGTTGAGAAAAGTGTTGAATGTAGTATTGTATATCTATACATAAAATAGGTTAAATCAGTGCCAGACACCCTAGCTATACAACTAAGATAGATCTGGTTATTGTACGGCAGTTTTGTGAAGCAGCACTAGAGAGTTTGTATGAAGAATATATACTGTTCGTACAATTAAAGGAAGGACATATTAATTATCGAAGCAGAATGTTTAGATATTTTAGTCTTGTTGCAAGCACACTTATATAATATAACCCTACATTCTAGTGTTTGACAAAATATTAAATATTTATTATATATATATATAAGTGAATAACGCTTTTAGCAGTAAATGAAACACAATGTTTTGGGTGAAGCACGGAAGAAGAGAGCTGCAAAAGAGAAGGAGAAAATAGAAAAACTTCCAAAATTAACATCTTGGCTCAACACAGGTGCAACAGCCAATCATAGCAATCCTTGAGATATAGCATCAACATCAGCATCCATACTTGCAATGTCAGCCACTAGTACTATTGCTTCAGATATAACATCTCTGAAGTCTCTTCCTGGGTGAAAGCCTGTATCGATGCTTTCATCCCACCCAGGAAACCTCATTAATTCCCTTGGTTCTCTCCTGTTTGCTCGGCCGCCATTGCCGACAAGAATCACTTCTTCCGGCTTTACCGGAGCGATGCGTCTGACTACAATAGGCACTTCTTTGTCTCTACTCGTAATAAATATAAGTATGTCCAAAATGATGTCAAGCTGTTGTTTGCTGATAGAATGAAGCAGCGTTTAGCATCTGAAAGTTTGGCTCCAAAGATTACTGGCGGATCTGCAAAAGTGTGTTCAACTACGTTCAATAAATTTGAGGTCCTCACAGCCACAGCGAACAAGGTTGAGTGTTTCACTCGAAAATTATCTCTAAACTCCACACTTGACTCGTCAGGAGTGCCCACACCCGACTTCCTACCTAGAACTGAGCCTCAACTGAGTGATGTATATATAACCCCATCTCTGGTGTCAAACATAAATTCTAAGCTTGACTCTCATAAGGCAAGCGGATGTCACTGTTCTAAAGAAATGAGCCCCTGAACTCTTTCATGTCCTCTCCAAATTCTATAACTATTACTTTGCTGTTTCTTGCTTTCCTGCTTGTTGGAAATTCTCATCTGTTGCCTCTGTTTTTAAAAACTGTGGAGAGCCCTCTGACCCCTATAATTATCGCCCTGTCAGCCTCTTACTCCATTTTGGCAAAGTGTTTGGTCTACCGCTTATGTGCTAAGAGCCATCACCGAATATACACTACCGGCCATAATTATTAGGTCACCCCAGTTTGTTTTTTTTAAGAAATGATGTATTTCATACTATTTTTAGTATTTATAGCCAAGTGGATAATTCTAAATGAAAATAGAACTGTTCTTTTGTCATTATTTCTTTGCAAAATTTTACAAAGCAAGGGAAGCAAAAATAAACTCGTCCGAATAACCCTAAATTTTCATTCTTTCATTGATCAGACTGCAATATAGGTAATTTCTAAATACTTATAAATTCATTTTATGCACATGTTATTGTGCAGTAGTAACAAAAGAACCATTCTATTTTCATTTACAATTATTCAGTCAGTTAAGTGCCATACGTGAAACACGCTTGGGCGATCATGTCTCGAAAGAGACATGACTGACTGGGCAGAAGATTATCCCGCAGTGGGTTTCCATTGCTTTCTGTGGTAGATTGGTTGCCAACCAAGGCTATAGAACCTAATCTGTCCTGCTATTTAACCCATAACTGGAGAGAAGAAACGGAGTAATACCTTTCCCAAAGGTATTTGTGCGTAAGTGAATGCAATGGATTCAACTGGAATTCGAACTCGGTTCCTCGTTTTCTCGTTCCGAGCCGATATCCACTGCACCACAATACTTTGTTCTTTGATAAGAACAGCAAAGATCGAGTTGTTGCCCTGGATATCACGAAAGCGTTTGACAGGGTTTGGCATGCTGGGCTTCTGTGTAAGCTAATGGTATTACTTAACGATTGTTCGATTTAATCCAATCGTTCTGATCAATTCGTGTAATGAAGGTCGTTTTGAACTGGCATGTTTCCATTTCCTTTCATACGAACGCAGGCGTCACTGAAGGCTCTATCCGAGGTCCTACGCTTTTTCTGATCTTCATTAATGATCTTCCTGGTGTAATCAGTTACCAAGTAGTCATCCGTGCAGATGACACTACCATCTACTCCCGTCTCAATAAGAAATCTTCCACCGCTGACAAAATAAACCTCGCTTTGGCTCTTGGATAGGACCTCCAATCTGATGGATTGGGGTAAGAAATAACTTATACATTTTTATTCTTATAAAACGAAACTGCTTTCCTTTAACCACCATAGAAAAATGTCCTAACTTCTATCAGTATGGATAACGCTAGTCCCCTAGAAAGCAGCACACTGCGACTCCTTGGCCTCACTCTCTCGGCCAACCTGGTGTGGAACGACTATATCAAAACAATAGCTACATCTAACACGAAGACGGTTGGGTTCCTGTATCGGACCAGGAAATTTTTCTCGTCAGAATCTATCTTGTACATTTGTAAATCTCGACTTCAGTCACTTTTCTACCGACCAAATGTGGCTTCTTTCTATCTTTTCTATAAATATTTTCACGGCTTCTATTCTGACGAGTTTCTTCCGCTGGTACTCCAACCATATAACGTTACTCGTGCTACTAGATTGGCAACTAGGTCCCACCCTTTAAACGTCAAAATAGCCAAATGTAACTGCCACTTCTACACGAAATTTTTTTCTCTTACTTCCCACTCGTGAAGTTTCCTTCCGTATACTTGCTTCTCTGATAGCTACAATCTCAAAAGGTTTAATTGCAACGACAATTGGCATCTTCTATCTCCTTGATTCCCACCTTTCTCTTATCTTTTCTTCGATTTCCCCTTTCTTCTCACTGTAAACTTCCTGTGCAGTACTGACTTGCTTGCGGTGAAACGATTATAAAAAAATTTAATTCATGCAACCAGACATATCAGCATTCCTGTTGCTATTGCTGCTGACATTTTACAAAAAGAAATTTAACAAGAGGAAATTATACGAAAAGAAATACCCAAATCTGTAACAATAAAGAAGTTTGCAATCCAAGAGACATATAGGTACCTTCACTATTTCGCGGGAAAAACAGCATAGCGTAATGAAAAAGGCCACAAACGTAACGAAAATAATATTTTATCATTAAAATGTTGACGTTATTGTTTATATGAAAGATTAAAGTATTTTTTGAAATATTTTAATCCTTTCTAACACGTTCGAAATTTTGGTTAAAATCTTGTTTTGTTTACGTCATCGCCGTGGATAGCTTTTTAACATTGATTTTTTGCGCTTTTTTCCGTTGAAAACACATTTATTTTGAAATTATTGTAAAAATCAAATAATCGTCCGATTTTAATTAAATTTTCAGGACTTATTAAAAAATGAATGAAATCATTTTTTAAATGTTTTTTTTTTAGTAAACTTTGCTAAAAAATTGTTTTTAAATATGTTACCCACCCACAATTACTTAATTTCATGAAATTTTGCACAGAACCTTCCTATTCTCTGACAATTTTTTTTTGTTGTTAAAAGTAGAAGCCTTTGGAGATTGTAAATCACATACTTTTTTCAGATTAGTGCTATCTAAATGAAAATCTGCTCTGAAATGAAAAATAATGAATCCAATAAAACTATGGCATTACTTAATTAGAAAAGTTTTTAATTGCTTTTGTAAATAAGTAATATTAAGGACATTATTGTCTGAAGAAGTAATTTGTTTTTATAAATAATGAATTTTTATAATAATTTTTTCAATTTTTTTACATTCTGATTATAATAATTTATAATAGTTCAAAATCGTGTAAAATTTTCTGTTTGCCTATTCCCTGGAGGTTATATAATGATTAAGTGGAAACGAAATTTACGAGTCCAAATTTACAAAGATTATTAAACGTAGTGATGCTATCTATTGTTAAAATAATTTTTATTTACTTAATACGTTCCTTATTTTCACGTATGGTTGACTAAAATTGCCATTATTATAAAAAGGTTACGTAATTTAAGAGTTTTGTCCCTTCCCTTAGATTTATGAAAATTGTCATTTATGGTTATGCATAGCAGCTGTCATCGCTTCGTCATTTAACAGTCCGTCAAACGTTCGATCAATCGTTGATAATTGGTTGTATATTACGTTTTATGATATAAGTAAGTAATATTTCTTTAAAATCCGATTCGTTTAACTTTCAAAATAAAGTGTCAGAAATATTTTGAAATATTTTTAAAATCGATGAATTTTTGTTTGTTTACAAATTTCTTTAAATTAAGAAAATGGCCGCTTTTAAGAAAATTTTATGAAATCGAAATTAAATGTGATATTTCAATCTATATAATTTCTATCTGAAATATACCAGAATTTTTTACTTAATGGAAATAATAAATTTAATCATTAAGCTTTTAATTAAATCTAAAATGAAATCTTCAAGAATGTTTTTTTCATTTTAAAAATTTCATTTTAAAATTAGGTATCGAAAATTTTTGCCGAAATAGTGACGGTACCTAGAGACATATCTGGGCTATGGAATATTCATGATATTAACGCAATAGATTACTGGATTCGTATTAGAACTTCATCAAGTCAGAATCATGATAGCAACCTTTCAAACTCACGCAGGGTGTATAAAACAGTTGGAGTAGAGAATATGAAAGCAAAGTATTTATCAAACAATATGTTCAAACGTGAACTGAATAATGGCGATTGCGTAAAACGTGAATGGCTACTTTATTCACCATTCCAAGGTCGTTTGTACTACTTTGTATGTCGCCTATTGTCCAAGAAAGAACCTCCTTTATTATATCGGGGTGAAATAACTGGAAGCACAGCAATGCTATTGTAGAATATGAAAATGGAAAAAAACATCGAAGGTGCATAATAACATATTTGGTAAGACATAATGAAACTGGAAATGTGGTTTCTTTATTACTTGAGCAACATTGCACAGAGCAGGAATATTTGCATAAAGTTTTGACAAGTATGGTTTCCAGAGGTTTGCCATTTTTATAGAAAACTAGCAGTATAACCCGGCGTTGCTCGGGTGTATTGAAAGCTTTAAAACTAATCCATGGTCCTGGAGCTCAGACTATTTGGACGTTGGCACGAAAGACTAAAAAGCAATAGTTGTTTCCAGTTAAAGCGAAACCGTAGACTGAAAGAAAAATGAACGGATCTAAGTCAAATTTGATTTCCTAGTATCGATAGCAAATAAATGTTTTTCGTCATAAACTGAATTTTGAAGACTAAATAAGTCCTCTGAGTAAATGGTATCATGGCTGAGACTAAGAACTACAATTAAACCTACTTAGAGCCAAACCCGAAGCAAAAACTAAAATAAAAGAACTGAAAAAATACAGACATACAGGCAGATAAACAGACACACACACAAACATCTTGCCTTTTATATATATATACTATCGATTTTCTGCACTATTGTAAGAACCTTGAAATTTCTGAATATCGTTTCTTATGTCTTTGTCTATGAATGTATCAAATTAGATTAAAATCGGACCACTCCTTCTATAACCCGATTTTTTCGATTATCGATTTTCGATATTTATCGGGGGTACCTCGACACAGAACCTAGTTAAGAACACTCGCAGACGCTTATCGTACAATTGTGTATATTTTCAAGAAAATCGGTTCAGCCGTTTTGGAGTCTATAAGTAACGGGGACATACATACACAGACACACACACAGACACAGACACAGACAAAGTTCCATTTATAAATAAGTTTAGATCAGATTACAGAGTCAGCAAAAATGGCAACTATTTAGGCATACTTGAGCTGCTGAAGGAATTTGACCCTTTCTTGGAGGAACATCTCAAAATGTATGGATTCCTGGAAATGGGAATCCGTCATATTTATCTGCAAATATTTGTGAGGAATTTAATTGAATGTGACAAAACGTTAATTGTACTATTCTTGAAGGAATAAAAGAGTCAAAATATTATTCAATAGGTGTAGATTCCACTCCAGACATCTTACACACAGATCAACTGACATTTACTGTCTGATACATTAAAGATTTTCAGCCTGCTGAACGTTTCTTGGTGTGCATTACCATCTTTTCCTCTGTGGCATTTTCATAATGAGAACAAAATTCTGCTATCAAACTGCTGTGGTCAGTCATACGGTAATACCTCAAATATGTCTGAACGTTATACTGGATTGCATGCACGGATTAATCAACCCACTGAGTTTGCCATCTATATCCCCTGTACGGACACAGCCTGAACTTGGTGAGAGTAAAAGCAGCCGAGTGTTGCCTATAGACTGTAAAATGTTTTGATTTTGTTCAGTTCTTGTATTCAGCTTTTGCTAGTTCTACTCATCGCTGGAATGTATTGACATCATATTTGTGGTCAAGTGTCTGAAACCCAATGATCAGCACATTTTGATACTGTTCATGCTCTGCATGGGGGTTTTGAGAAGATAAAACATGCACTGGATTCTCTATCAGTTGATAATGAACAGCAAGTGAATACAAGGTGAGAAGTAGAAAGATTGAGCAAAAAAAAAAGGAAAACCTGGAAATAATCTTTCTCGCAATTCTTTGAAATGTTAAAGTGAACATGCAAAACAAGCAAGGTCCTGCAATCAAACAATTTGAACATCCTTGTTGCGACGAATCTTCTTGAGTTCATGAAAACTTTAGGAAACTAAAGACAAATTTAATGAATATGAATTCGAAACCAGGTGTATCTATCCAGGAACAGATTACATTCATGGAAAAAAAAACGACAACAAAAACGAAGTGGGCGTCTTAAAAGATACGATAGATCAGCAGAAAAGTTAATTCTCAGTAATGTAATTTAAGAGGGGAAATATTCTTCCTTATTTTGGACACTCTAATCTTTGAACTGACAAAACGTGCAGCGGCTTATTCACAAATCAGAAATCTGTTTTCTTTTTTCAGTGAATTGAAGACAATTGTTTCTGATGCACCAAAGAGAAAGTGTGAACGCCTGGCCAACATATATTACAAATACCTGAATTATGATGACCTTTTAAATGAAAGTCAGCACCTCAAGCACTACATGGCACTTGATGAAAATTGTGAAACTCTTCCTAC
Source organism: Ascarosepion bandense (assembly GCA_037127315.1). Lineage (NCBI taxonomy): Eukaryota > Metazoa > Mollusca > Cephalopoda > Sepiida > Sepiidae > Ascarosepion > Ascarosepion bandense. The sequence continues at coordinate 3,627,250 of JBBBDQ010001236.1, read as the reverse complement.
ACTGTACAGAAAAATAATTTCGGACATTTTTAAAACTGTACCCCCGAATGTTAAAATTGCACTCAGTGTGTTCGTGTGACCCTTTGTACGAGAGGATGTTCTTTTCCAAGACTAAAACTTCGTAGCTCAATAGAGTAGCATTGTTTGAACTGGTAACGAAATAAGGAATTTTTTTTTTCATGAAAAATCTTATTCCTAAAGACCATTGACTTCAAGCCACTAATAAAGCAATTTCCCGAAAAGAAATGTTCTTAATGCTCGTTATAAATTCGTAGCAATTTCATATTGTGCCATGTAATCTGTGTGGCTTACTGATTATTACTGTGTTTTTCAAGCTTTGTGTATTGTTCAAATGTTTACCGAAACTAGATAATTTCTTACAACGATTGAAATGATAAAATACAGATGTGAAACGATCATAGACCAAAGATTCGATGGGAAATAAATTTTTGGAACGATAATTAAAATTTGGCAGTTGGGCTACCCGAGCAGTAGTAAGAGCCATTCACACAGAAGTGGAGGCGGGATTAATCAAATGACCAATGAGAAAAAAATCCCCTATGAATTTCATGAAAGTCGGAGTAACGTTCCAAGCCCCCAAAACAACGGTAAGAGTCCCTCAAACAGGAGAGGAGACGGGGTTGATCAGATGACAAATGAAAACAAAGGTTCCGGTGGGTTTCCGGAAAAGTCAGAGGAACCTTCCACAAGCAGTCTGGAGCAGTTGTAAGGGGCATTCACACAGGAGAGAAGGAGACAAGGTCAATCAAGTGACCAAAAGGAGAATCCCCTATCTGTTATTCAAAAATACTCAAAGTGCGTCACAACCCCCACGATGGATGTGAGGCTCCATGTAAGTTGAGTACAGTATATAGTTGAGTAGACAGCTTATTCGAGAGTGATCGAATTAATACGAGAGATGTGTTGTCACGTGACTTCCTGCATTAGAAGAATCTCCGACTTTAGCCTGGTTCGAGAGTGATCGAATTAATACAAAGAGACGTGTTTTCACGTGACTTCCTGCCTTAGAAGAATCTCCGACTTTAGTCTGGTGCCCGACCAACCAACTTAGTGTTACATGCTATAGAAGCCGTGGGTTGGAATTATATTTTTCTGCATGCAAGATTGATAAACGCTAACCAAATACTGTACAGGACAGAACTCCTTATTGCTAATTTCACAAAGATTTCCTTTTCTTATTGTGACTCCCAGCTCTGGCTGGATCGTCCATGCAGCGGATTTCGACAAACTTTGACCCAAGCTAGATTAGTGATCAAACGTGGGCAAAGCCATGTTTGGAACAAAGGGATCGACTATTGATCGGCCGCGAAGATTTTGATTGTTGACTTGAAAAAGGACCAGTGTGGAGGTTCACAATACATTAAGTCGACTTATACATAAGAATATACAGTAGATATTACTTAGACGAACTAGCAGTGTGCTACAAGCAATCCATTATCTTTAAATTGGAAAAATATATCGTTTGTCATTAGATTTCTATTTCAACTCATTTACAGATTATGTTTTCATTTCAAAATAAAATTCCGTCATATGTCAAGTAGTTCGACTTTCATTAGAATAAATAAACCTTTCCCTTGTAGAAGGCGAAAGCAAATTAAAAGCAAACAACGTTATTGCTAGTTTGAGCCAAGATCCCTGCCAGCAACTAACGACACTTGAAATTCAAGACAGTAGGTATGTGCGTCCTCATAAAAAATGTATGTTGACGCAAACTGTATCTCTGTACCATTTTAATAAGTGGCCAATAAATATGCAAGCTTCGTTGGATAAAGGAAACACCTGAAATGTTAAGGATGATAATGAGTCGCAACACAAAAAAGAGATTCAAGTTAGGGAAGAGACGACGGTCGATCACGAATAAATTGAAGCGAGAAACTTGTGCTGTGGCCAGCCTGCTCGTCCAGCTGACGCCATCGATTGTAAATAGAAATAATTTTCTTCTCCCGTTTTTCCAGGTTAAGCACATATAAGAGTGGCGTTTTTCATTTGCTATCGTGAACGGCGAACGTGGCTCTCTAGTCGAAAAAGTAACGAGGCGTCTGACTTATCAAGATGGGGCTGACAAACTCTGCGCTCTCGGAAAAAGAAATAGAAGCTTTCGAGGTAAGACATCTCTTTCTCTCTCTCTCTCTCTCTATATATATATATATATATATATATATATATATATATACATCCGAGTGAATAAGGAACGACGAAAAAAATCTTATATAATATATAGACCTGTGAATATTTATTATAAATTATATTTTAGAACATGTACAAATTATTTATATATCCACTACAAATAGTATATTTGTTTCGACATTGAAACTACAATGTCTCATCAGGTGGTGTGGACAAGAATGGAAAGCCTCTTTTCTTATATTTGGTGAGTTGTGTGAGGGATGTTGATGAGAATTAGTGATAAGGGAATAAGTTTTGTGAACTGTCCGTTTGATATATATATATATATATATATATATATATTGAGGCAGTGGATAATTATTTAAGCATGTATTAAGCAGTGGATAATTATTTAAGCGTGTATGGTTAAATATAACATACAATGAATTTCTATTATGTATAATCATGAGCCGCTCTAAACATCGTATTTTAGCTTTAATTCTTGTGTAAATAAAGACAATAATTGTCTAATATTTAGATATTTTTATTACGCTGGTCCTTAATCTAAGCTTTCGGCTCACATGAGCCATCTTCAAAGTGGTTGCAGGGATATTGACATAAAGATATTCACCATCAAAGATAATATTATTATGTTGACATAAAAGATTGTTATGCAACGATAACGGCCACGGAATAGACACCGCAGATTGTAAATTGGTGATGTGGTCCTATGACGTCACACCGCGTGAGAGGCCGAAATGTTAACAGAATCTATGTCTAAATGCAATGTAATGTGTTGTGACAAGTTTGAAATGTGATTTTATTGAGTGTGGGTTGCTTTGATTTAATGTAGATGGCCTCCAATATCTGAAGATTCTTTTTACTGTGCGTATGTGCGAATAATGTTGTATTATCAAATAATATCTGTCTAATATTACGTACATGGCTATGTTTTTCTAAGAAATAGGTGATGACTGCAAGAGATGACTGCAAGCAGAAGATTTTCTTTCAGTAGGTTGCCATTGCTTTTTGTGATAGACGGTTGCCAGCCAAGGATATAGACCCCAATTTGTCTTGTTATTTAACCAATAGCTGGAAGAAGAAGAGGCGGATTAATACCTTTCCTAAGTGTATGTGTGTGTAAGTGAATGCAACGAATTCAACTGGAATTCGAACTCACCTCTCCAATTTCTCGTTCTTAGCCGATATCTACTGCACTACAACGCACGTAAATTTTAAGAATACGAATACTAAAAAAAACAATAAAATATTCATCAAATTTTTCTTATTTGTCATGGTCAACGAAACATGTTTGAATATATATATATATATAACAAAATCTAAAAATCTATTGTTCAATAAAAAAATATCTAACATCCAACCTCCTAATTAAAATTACTGTCTACCCTTTAAAGAATCTAAGTTCCCACTATGCATCTTACCCAGACAAAATTAAAAAGTGATATGCCTAGATCTAAGTCATCATGCCCACTTCCATAACGCAAATTTTAAAACCTCTATGATTACATAATTCTAAATCTTGATTGAACATTTTGACACACCTAAATGCATTTTCTCCAGCAACCACTCCCTAACTTTCAAAATAACCAGAAATTCATCTTATATTATCAAAAATAAATCGTTTTCACCATTTATTTTAACATATCACATGAAGAAGAACAGTTTTGTTCTGAAACATGAAAATTTTAGTGTAGTGATATTATGCTTTTATAAACCAATAATAATATTAATTTTGTAATAACAAAATCACAATATATGTATATATTAGTCATCCACATACAAGCCTGTTTCGCTGTATCACAGCTCATCGGTGTGGCTAGACGCATCCACTTGCTTTTGGTCGGGATCGAAACTCAACTGATTTGGTGTCAGTCGGAGTCGATACTCCCTAAGCCATCGACGCATGGAATCGGAGATGGGAAATTTTAACGTGTTGTGTATAAGCTGTGTATACACACGCCAGTCACCGAGAGAACTCAATTCATTTCTGAAGAGTCACGCATATAGAAGAAGTGGAATCTGTTTTTAAAATTTTCTTCTCCAGAGAGCTAAATCGTAATATATTAGTCATCCACATACAAGCCTGTTTCGCTGTATCACAGCTCATCAGTGTGGCTAGACACAACCACTTGCTTCTGGTCGGGATCGAATATATATATATATATATATATATATATATATATATATATATATATATCAGTTCCAAACTTTAGTATTTACAATAAAGTTTAACGTTTAAGTTATTTATTATTAGTTGTTTTTCTTTGAATTCGTGATGTCGTTGTAGGTAATCTAGTAGGTAAGATATGCTTAGTTGATTAACAACATCTACTACTTATCGTCGCTAATAGTAAGACTAAAACCCTGATGGAACATATGTTATCTTATGTAAATATTCTTAATTATGCGATGACGTTAATGGTGTTCTTTATTTATAGGTTGTACTAGCAGTATAGCCTGGCGTTGCTCGGGTGTAATGAAAGCTTTAAAACTAATCCATGGTCTTGGCACGAAAGACTAAAAATCAATAGTTGTTTCCAGTTAAAGCGAAACTGTAGACTGAAAGAAAAATGAACGGATCTAAGTCAAATTTTGATATCCTGGTATCGATATCAAATATGTTTTTTCGTCGTAAACTGAATTTTGAAGGTTAAATTAGTCTTCTGGTTAAATAGTATCATGACTGAGAGTAAGAACTACAATTATACCTACTTAGAGCCAAACCCGATGTAAAAACTAAAATAAAAAGGTTGAAAAAAAATACAGACATACAGGCAGATAAACAGACACACACACAAACATCTTGCTTTTTATATATATATATATATATTATCGATTTTCTGCACTGTTGTAAGAACTGCCACTTGAAACTTCTGAATATCGTTTCTTATGTCTTTGTCTATGAGTGTATCAAATTAGATTAAAATTGGACCACTCCTTCTATAACCCGATCTTTTCGATTATCGATTTTCGATATTTATTGGGGGTACCTCGACACAAAACCTAGCTAAGAACACTCGCAGATGCTTATAGTACAACTGTGTAAATTTTTAAGAAAATCGGTTCAGCCGTTTCGGAGTCTATAGGTAACGGACACACATACACACACAGACAAACACACACACAAAATTCCATTTATAAATAAGTTTAGATAAAAAGCGGTGACAGGTGATAGAATTATGGACCCAGAATGTTGCTTGCCAATCAAGGAAATTTTTCGAGCAACATAAGACCTGAACGAGGAACTCATTTTGCGTCATGACAAAATGAATGGCTGCATTTATTTAAGCAAAGACACAATAGACGAGATGCCTGATGTACACCATCAGATTGTCTGATGTGCCGAATATTTTTCTCTTCATTAAGGTCATTAGGTACACATTTGGAAAGCAACTGGAATTCGAACTCAGCTCTCCGATTTCTCGTTACACTGCACCACAACGTACATTCAACCCAGGAAGTTACAATGAGAAAAAAAAAGCAATGTAGTGGGGAGGTCGAAGAGATGGATGGGAATCATGGAGATAGAAAATGCAATCGACGTTGCATTTAAACTTGTAGAGATTGTAGCTATCAGGGAATCAAGCAAACGGAAGGAAGTTCCACAAATTGGAAATGCGAGAAAAGAAACAGAGTAGAAAGAGCGGTGACATTTAACTGTTTCGATGAAAAAAGGGTAGAATATCTAGTAGCATGAGTAAATACCCGTGATCGAGGAACAAGAGAAAAAAGCTCGCCATAAAGAAAGAAAAAACAAAAATAGATATTCATAAATATGAAAGGATCAGCAGTTGCTCGGGTGTAATGAAAGCTTTAAAACTAATCCATGGTCCTGGAGCTCAGACTCAGCCTAAAGAATATTTGTGAAGTTTAGTGAGAATCGGTTAAAAATTGTGGATTTGTATAAAGGACATACAGGCAGATAAACAGACACACACACAAACATCTTGCTTTTTATATATATATATATATATATATATATTATCAATTTTCTGCACTATTGTAAGAACCTTGAAACTTCTGAATATCGTTTCTTATGTCTTTGACTATGAGTGTATCAAATTTGATTAAAATCGGACCACTCCTTCTATAACCCGATCTTTTCGATTATCGATTTTCCATATTTATTGGGGGTACCTCGACACAAAACCTAGCTAAGAACACTCACAGACGCTTATAGTACAATTGTGTAAATTTTCAAGAAAATCGGTTCAGCCGTTTCGGAGTCTATAGATAATGGATACACACACAGACACACACACACACAGACAAAGTTCCATTTATAAATAAGTTAGATTAGTAGCACAAGTTGTAAAAATACAGAAGCAACATCAACAACTGAATTCACATATAATTCAGATGACAGAATTACTATTTTGGCATATTTTAGAAAATATGAGAAAATTTACAGAGAAGAATGCAACGACTGGGGAGACGAGAAAAAACAAGATTTTAAGTTGTTAAGAAAGGTAGCAACAGTAGAACATGAAAAATATGTAATAATTTTGTACTATCGAAGAAACCAGAAAAAATTTGATTTGCAGAAACGATAAATATTCTTACTAAAATTTTTAGCGAGAAAAGTTCGTTATTCAATACTTGTTAGAAGGGTATGAATATAACGAAAAATTAGACGAAGATTTTTTCACAATTGTTAACAAGAGGTGTGAAAGATTCAAATTAAATAAGCTGACTCCCGATATGTTTAAATGATTAATTTTTGTTCAAGAGTTAATGGCAAAAAACGTAGAAATACATGATAGAATCCTAACAAAACTGGAACAGAATAAAAAAAAACTAACACGACAAGAAATTTGAGACGCGACACGGAGGAAATTGAATAAAAAGAATGCGTATATATAAAAGCTAAAGAAAAATGTGGGAAACAAAAAATTAACCCGTGTTTCAGATGTGGAAGGTTACAACTGTCCCTTTAATAAATTCAAATGTTACAATTGTAGAAAAGTAGGATATAAAACGTCAGACTATAAAACTAAAGCAATGTAAAAGAAAAGAAATCAAAGAAAAAGATTTCGTACACATCGTTGATACGGAAAAACAATAATCACAGAAAACCAAAGAAAATTTGTTTTTGTGAAAATTAATAATGTGGATATAAAAATGCAACTAGACAATTGTAATGATATCACAATAATCAACGAAAGCAAATGAAAATTAAACAGAAAACCTATATTAAAAAGAACTTTGAAAATTTGTTATTGGTGAAATGATATGCAACGTTTCTTTTTGTAACAAGTGTGTAAAAGCTAAGGCTTGCGTGTTTAAAATAATGCAAACTTACTCGGTATTGACTGGATGGAATTATTTAAGCTATGGGATTTACCTATTAATAGTTATTGCAGAAATATAAGTGGCCAAGTGACCATTTAAAAAAAGAACAATGTGAAAATTTAAAGGAAGGATTAAAAAAAAAATGTTTGCCGGATGTTCTATCGGAAAATTGAATTGGTGTTCCTACAAGTTGTTATCATGTCAAAAAAAGAAAAAAAACTGATGACAAAAAGGACACAAAATCTTTCAAAGTGGGCGAAAATGTGTTTTCAGGATATATAAAAGTGGAACATAAATGTGAAAAGACACCATAATTGAATCACAAATTACAAAAAGGATTTTTATAGCGAAAGAAAAAAACATAGAAACACAAAAGGCATTGAAATCAGTTAAAGAAAAGGTTTTTGAAAAAATGACTACAAGAAAGAAATTATCTATGCAATTTCTGTATGATATCTTTAACGTACCAACACCCGAAGAATTCGTTGAAATATGACTATCAGAACAAAGGAAACATACGGAAAACTAATGGTTGACCCAAAATGAAAGAAATACAATGTTCAGTACGTGACTAACTCGCCAGAAAAAGAACTGGTGAATACTAAAAAATAAAATGAAACCTTTAAGAAAATAAAAGAAATCTCAAAACTGGGATGTAATGGAGTAAATATGACAACTCCAGTAACATTATTTAAAAAGGCAAGACGCCTTAAATAAAAAAAATCAAACATAGTTAAGGTCTATAGTTCAACACGAACACGAACACGAAACTATCGGACGAGCTCTTTGTCTTCTGTCAGTCGGAGCTCGATATACTGACAGGAACTCGGCTAAGAAAAACAGATAAGCTCCTTGTATTTAGGCAGAGTTAAGCTCAATCAAGGCTCAGATTACAGACTGGGATTCGGCATATTACAACAGACAAGCTCCTTGTCTTTAGGCAGAATTAGGATCAATGAAGGCTCAGTTTACAGACTGGGATTCGGCTTATTACAACAGACAAGCTCCTTGTCTTTGGGCAGAGTTAGGCTCAATCAATTCTCAGTTTACAGACTGGGATTCGGCTTATTACAATAGACAAGCTCCTTGTCTTTGGGCAGAGTTCGGCTCAATCAAGGCTCAGTTTACAGACTGGGATTCGGCTTATTACAATAGACAAGCTCCTTGTCTTTGGGCAGAATTAGGCTCAATCAAGGCTCAGTTTACAGACTGGGATTCGGCTTATTACAATAGACAAGCTCCTTGTCTTCGGACCGAGTTCGGCTCAATCAAGGCTCAGTTTACAAACTGGGATTCGGCTTATTACAATAGACAAGCTCCTTGTCTTTGGGCAGAATTAGGCTCAATCAAGGCTCAGTTTACAGACTGGGATTCGGCTTATTACAACAGACAAGCTCCTTGTCTTTGGGCAGAATTAGGCTCAATCAAGGCTCAGTTTACAGACTGGGATTCAGCTTATTACAACAGACAAGCTCCTTGTCTTTGGGCAGAGTTAGGCTCAATCAAGGCTCAGTTTACAGACTGGGACTCGGCTGGGAAGAATAGACACTTCTAGTGCTCTATTTTTCGTATGTGGTTGCTGGGGAAATTTTGTCCGTGCTCGGGTTCCCCTGGTAAAGCCTGACATTGTGTCATATCCCTTCTCGGTAGGGATACTTAGAGTAAACCCTCACAGTTCCGAGGGAATTGTGATAGATTTCTAATAAAGTGTTCGTTAGAGTAGCGCTAGAGTCAGTCAAGACATAATACCATAACCGTTAATAGCGAGTTATAACACATAAACAAGATATACATAATTCCTTTCTGAGGCCGTAGTAAATTTTGTCTCTTTATGTCCGAAAGCAACTTCTGTATCAGAGTAAAATAAGAACTACTTTGACAATTTTTTTTTTTTTTTTTTTTTTGCTCCAGCCACAGTAAATGCGACCAGAGTCAATTTCTGGCAACCTTCATTGTTGGGCCCGATTTTCCGACTGTCTTTGTGTGTAGGTAGAACTCGCTTATAAAGACGCCTCCCCTTCCAAAAAGCAGGCTGTTATATATATATATAATTTCTCCACTAAAATCATCTTCAACTTAGGATCTTCTGCCAATTAACCATATGGTACTCTCTTTCTTTAGAATCTCTCTATATATCTTTTTGTAAATATAATCGTTTTGGAGCAATACACAAAACACAGTCTAAGAGATTAACAAAAACAGACGTTTTGTTCTATGTTTAAATGGACTTGGATCATTATTTTCTATAACACTACATGTGTTTTGGGAATATAACATAATGTAAACAAACTTCATAATTTATCAGACGATGTGGCTTCCCTTTGTCTTTTAATGACAACTGCTCTGAAAAGCTTTTTTCTATGGTTCCCCGACCAAATTAGATTAGCATCAAGGTCCCACCATTTTACCGTCCAAATAGGTCAATATAACTGTCTCTTCTACTCTAATAGTTCCCACTTGTGGAACTCCCTTCTGTTTGCTTGCTTCTGTGATAGCTGCATACCCCAAAAGTTTAAATGCAACGTCAATTGCTATTTTATATCAACCTGATTTTCATTCATCTCGGCTCATTTCTTTGATATCGCCTGTACCTTGTTTTTTCCTCTCACTGTAGCCCCTTGCGCGCCAGTGGCGGTCCTGCCTTGCTTGACGTGAAATGATTATAAACAAAAGAAAAGTTCTAAAAAATTTGGATAAAACATTGATTATGTCTTCTTTTTGAAAGAAGCTGGATAGAGTTGGGAATCATGGTTTTACTCTATTTTACTGAATCTTGGTTAGTGAATTATGGGTTTCATTCATTCAGTGAATTATGGGTTTCATTCATTCAGTGAATTATGGGTTTCATTCTCCTTGAAACTTTCTTAAATTATTTCTTTTTTAACATAATTATTTCTCCGTTTACTTTTTCATCCTTTTTTCAACCATTCATCCTATTTTCCTGAGAACTTAAATAATTATTATCCAATCAGTAGTTCCTCCAAATCACTGTCCCGTAATTTCATATAATCAAATATTTGAACAATGTCAATGTCACTCCGGGACAAATTATCCACATTCGCTCACCATTCCATGGGTAAAATAAAACTTCCATTTATACAGCGTCTTCCTAAGAGTCGCTTCATGGAACAGACTCCCGAGAGTATATTTTACCGAACACTACAATTATAATCTATTCAAGTTTTGAATCAGCCGTTATTTATAATACATACTTTCATAATACGCAGTAATTTTGTCCACCTGCACCCATAGAACAACTATATTTAGTAAGCCCCTAACTTGAGTGGCTCTTGTGCTTTGTAATGGGTGATTATTTAGTAAGAGATAATGTTGCAACTTGTAATATTTTAAAGGAAATAAATTTTCTTCATTTGGTATGCGTTTCCTTCTGGTTGTTTACTTGTTTTATTGGATTGGAGACCTTACGTATGAATCAGTCCTCAAAACCGGTATCTTCTACAACTGATCGTGAGAACTGAGTGTTTCAGCTGGGAGTTCACTTCAAGATGACACTTTCGAATCAGGAAATAGGAGTACGCAACGTTTGTTCCTCTAAATCTTTCATTCAGATAAGCCAAATTTGGTTGAACGACCCTCATCTTGCAAAAGTTGTATAGGAAGTTGAGTATTTTTATTGGAGTATTTTAATTGGAGTAGATAGACTCCACCCACATCTATTGAACAGGTGAAGAGGCTCATCCCTTGTTTCCTGTTTAGGTTGTGGTTTCTGGTTTTTCTCTTTTCTAATCTTTTCACTCTTTCTTTTTTCTTTTCTTTTTTTTTCAATTGGAGCAGATAGTCTAAACTATCGCCCGGTTCAGACTCCACCCACGTCTATTGAACAGGTGAAGAGGTTCATCCCTTGTTTCCTGTTTAGGATGTGGTTTCCGGTTTTTCTCTTTTCCAGTCTTTTCACTCTTACGTAGCCCCCTGCGCATCAGTGGCGTTTTCGCCTTGCTTGGGGTGATATGATTAAAAAAAAAAAATTGTTCGTTTTATTAGATAGAATCTTGTCCGCGCGCACTAAATACTCCCTATGTGCAAATTCATTGCAATGTAACTGGTTCAACGTGTAAAGTTGTCACCTCCTCTTCCTACGCAGTTTATTCCAATCGACGATGGCCAACGTCTGCTGTTTTCTCTTGACAATTGAACAAAAAGCAATCATAAAAATAGAGTAAGTCGAAGAATAAATATGCATTTAAAATAGGGGATAAGATTATTTTTTTAGAATCATATCGCCCCAAGCAAAGCATTTTACTGCCACGGTTTTGCATGGGGGTTACACAGAAGGAAAGTTATGAGAAAGAGTGACAGGTTATAGGGAGTAACAGGAAGTGGGCAAGAGAAGGATGAGAATATTGATGAGAGTGGAGTGGACAGAAAAAAGAGCATGAGAGAGAGGATGCAAGTTAGTGAGATAGGAGATGACTATTGACTTTATATTTAAATTCTTGGAAATTGTAGCTGTCGGGCTATCTATCTATCTATCTATCTATCTATCTATCTATCTATCTATCTATCTATCTATCTTTTTTTTATATATAATCATATTGCCCCAAACAAGGCATTTTACTGCCACTGTTTTGCAGGGGGTTACATAGGAGGAAAGTTATGAAAGTTATGAAAAGGAGTAACAGAATAAAGGGGGTGTCAGAAAGCGGGTAGGAGAGGGATGAGAATACTGATGAGAGTGGAGTGGACGAAGAAAGGAGCATGATTTAGAGAGAGAGAGGGTGCAAGTTAGTGAGATAGGAGACGACTATTGACTTTACATTTGAATTCTTGGAGATTATAGCTGTTGGGAAAGTAAGTAAATGAAAGGGAATTCCACAGGCAGGAAGTGCGAGAAAAGAAGCTGATGGAGTAGATTAAAGAAAAAACGAGCTATAGCGATTTTGGATGGAAATCATTTAATAAAAAGAGACATAATGAAAGACATATTGTCAGTAGGATTAAAGAGTAAACTCTAGAAATCGTGTATATTACCAGCCATGGCATTCTGGTACAAAACATGAAGATTAACAACATCACATGAAAACCTACCTCTAAATGCACAAAGATTAATAAAAATATTAATTATTGTGATAAATTTAACAAAAAAAATCTCAAGTATACGAGAAGAGATCATGTTAAGGAATGTTACAGTATTCATGAAAATTATTTTTGGCTAAAATATGGATGTTTAGCAAGGGGATAAGGTAACAGCTGGGGTAAAAGGTTGTTTGATTGGTGCCCAGTGGATGGTAAACTTTGTTAGAGAAGGCCAGAAAAAATGAGAGATAAAATCGAAAGGTTTGTTCATAAGACATGACAGAGTATAGCACGGTTACGATCATCACGGAAGGGTTTGCGAAAACCTTTGTCCAGTGGTAAACTCGCAATTGCTGTTGATTTCGATTTCAGAATATGGGCCGTTTTCGAGTTTTCTACTTATTTGAGGTTCCCAGGATGTGGATCATTTTTAATTGTTCTGCATATTAAAGCCTATTTACGGATATCTGACCAAGTTTATAGAATCATTTCCAACATTTGAACTACTTCGCTTATTAACTTAAACATGAGAACATTCTCAATCATTTCGGTATTTTCTACGAATAAATTATAATGTTTCAAGCGTATCTTGTCCACACAATGATCCACTTGTTCATTCATCGCAAATGTGAGCATCACACAAAGTCACTTGATGGCATCTCTCTGTAAACCGACAGGGGCTGTGATAGGTAGATAAATAGATAGATTCAACGAGTCACGAGATATCTCGCGAGGTGTTTATTTAATCAGTAGCAGTTAATGAATAGCACATTAGATATTTACATTTCTTGAAAATATGAACGCTGCCTAAGTAAAAGCAGTGAAAGTTATTGATCGCTTTAAAAGTGCACTGTTTCATGTCTCGACTTGTTTCCACACTTTTCTTCACGCTTACTGAACACATTTGTATAGAATTTCTTTTTACTGTGCAAACTTCATTTCAGCTACAGTGTCAGTTACAAAAAGTCGAGGTAGATTATCGATCTACCATTACGGTTAAGTACTTTTCGTTGTGTAAAATTCAGGTTAAATAAATATTTATAATGTAAACATTTCGGCTCATTATGTTTATAAAACATTTGCAAAACGAGAAGTTTGCTTTGATAACAAAATTATTTCTCTGTTATGTAAGTGAAATGTATTGCGAACTGTTTTAGTCATGACATTCGTCTTTGTTTTTTTTTCTTTTCCATTCTTCTGTATGTGCTCTGTGCTATCAGGACGTAGGCGATCAAGGATTTCCATTTACCCTTCTCCTTTATCGCTCTTAATATTTTTCCTTTTGGTATCTCCCCAGACTCCGCTCCGCCATCCACCGGCTCAAGTCCATCAAGTAGGTCTCACGCTGCTTACCCCCGTCTATATTTCCCTCTACCTGTCCTTTGAGTATCAGGTTCTCTAAGCCCTCTTTTCTTATTCAGTCAGTTAAGTACCATACGTGATACACGTTTTAGGCATCATGTCTCGAAAGAGACATGACTGACTGGGCAGAAGCTTCTCCTGCAGTATGTTGCCATTTCTTTCTGCAGTAGATTGGTTGCCAGCCAAAGCTATAAAACCCAGTCTGTCCTATAATTTAACACATAACTGGAGGTAAGAGACCAATGAATACCTTTCCCAAGGGTATTTTTGCGTAAGTGAATGCAAGGATTTTAACAGGAATTCGAACACGGCACCTCGATTTGTCGTTCCGAGTCGATATCCAATGCACCACAACGCGCATACAACGCACATCCTTCCTCATTCAGTTAAGTGCCATACGTGATACACGCTTGGGCGATCATGTCTCTTTCGAAACATGACTGACTGGACAGAATATTATCCGGCTGTAGGTTGCCATTGCTTTCTGCGGTAGACTGGTTGCCAGCCAAGGCTATAGTACCCAATCTGTCCTGTTATTTAACCCATAACTGGAGGGAAGAGACGGATTAATACCTTTCCCAAGGGTATTTGCGCGTAAGTGAATGCAAGGAATTCAACTGGAAGTCGAACTCGGCTCCCCGATTTCTCGTTCCGAGCCGATATCCACTGCGCCACAACGCACATCCTCATTACGTGTCCCAAAAACCTTGGTTATCTTTTCTTGGTGTCAAATACAAGTTTCCTTGTTGTTTGCATTCTCTCCAAAATCTTGTCGTTGCTCACATGTTCTGTGCATGGTATCTTCAGCATCCTTCTGTAGAACCACATTTCTGTTGATTTGAGTCTCTCCTTTACCCTTGAGGAAATCGTCCAGCATTCGTTGCTATATAGGAGGACAGATTTTACATAACAGTCCAGTACTCTTTTCTTTGTGTTCAACGAAATCTTCCTGTCTCTCAATACTCTTCTCGGCCTTTAAAATGCATCTTTTGCCGTGACAATCCGTCTTCGGATCTCAGTGTCGCACTTTCCATCATCTGTTAAAAGGCTTCCCAGGTATTTAAACTTCTTTACCTGTTTGATTTTAGATTCACCGACGTGTACTTGTCATTTTAGGGATCTCTTTTTGCTGATGACCATGTATTCGGTTTTTTGAAGTTTATATTTAGGCCTTTCACCTCACTTTTTCTTGTTACTTTCTGTAGGAAGTCCTGTATTTTCTTTTTCGTGTCTGCTATCAGCACTGTATTTTATTAACCTTGTCAAATAATCGTTTTGAATCAGTCTGCAAGAACAGACAAGACAAAGAAATATCTCGCTAGATCTCGCTAGATCTCGCACGCTGTCAAAAAAGAAATTTCTCACTAGTTTTCTATCTGAATTTCTGAGATGTGGAGTTATCAATATTTGCATTATTTGCATACGCACAAATCTTCTCATCTCTGTTGTTGTTGTTGTTGTTGTTGTTGTTGTTGTTGTCATAATAAACACTATATGGGAACAGTTAATAAAGAAAGAAAAATAAATGACAGCAAAACTTCAACAGCAGCAGCATTGGTAAATTTTTGTTTTGTTCCCCGAAGGCCTTTACCCCCTTCAAATCTTTCGAAGACACCCTTATTTCCGTGCAAAAGTAAATGCTGAACTGAAATCGATAATTGTTTATTGACGAAACCTGTTTTCAATTTTACAACCAGAAAAATATCGAGCTTCTTTTCGCTGTTTATCTCACCCCATAACCACGGTTCAAAACATGTTATTCACTGCTGAATGACTTCACGCGTAGATTGGCGATTTTTTGACCAATTTGCTTTCCTTTCTGCTATTCATGCGCGGAAATTGAGTTTCGAACCCAAACAAATCGCGGACTAATCGCTCAAAAGAAGTACACGGGCTGTAATAAGTATCCTACGCCCTAAGTCATTCAGCGGTGAATCAGATATGAAAATGGTAGTAAGGGGTAACATATAGTCCGACTTTTTTGTAGTCGAAAACAGGAAAAAGGGTAGGTTTCTTCAATAAAAAATTTCAGCATATACATTTGCACGTAATTAAGGAAGTTTAGGAAAGATTTGACGGGATAAAGGCCTTCGAGAAACAAAACAAAAATTTACCGCAGCATTACCAAAGGAGAGTATCAGTAAGTACAGTCAAAGATGACAAGTAACAGCAGAGGGTTGTTCGTGAATTTGATGACATAGTATTTGCGAGTTCAGTCACTGGGTCGGGCAGTGTGTACTTGAAATTTATGGATATGAGGCCAGCAATAACTGAGGAACAGTAAATAAAAACTGAATGCGTTATCAATAGACATGGTGAGTGGGACGGCAATAATCTACTATAATTGCTTTAATTCGAAATTTCGGAGAGCCGAGTTCGAATTCCAGTTGAATTCCTTGCATTCACTTACGCACAAATACCCTTGGGAAAGGTATTAATCCGTCTCTCCCCTCCAGTTATGGATTAATAAGACAGACTCGGTTCTATAGCCTTGGCTGGCAACCAGTCTACCGCAGAAAGTAATGGCAACCTACTGCGGGATAAACTTCTGCCCAGTCAGTCATGTCTCTTTCGAGACATGATCGCCCAAAAGCGTGTATCACGTATGGCACTTAATTGACTGAGTGACAAAGAAATACGACGTTGGATACAGCGATACTTCTCGCTCCCTCTCTTATATATATATATATATTACGAAATGTTACGGAAATACCCGAAGATTTGCGAAATGGATTAACAACGGACATATTTTAATTTATTTGTTTGAAGATTATTTTAATAGATACTCGTATTTGAGTAGATACTCTGTTTTTAATTAAAAAATTTATATATATATATATATATATATAACCGGCCTGAATATTTTTTTGAGAAATCTTGTTAGGAAAATATGTGTCATTTGGCAGGATTCGAACCTGCGACCCCTAATAACATAAAAGAAATCGTCAATTGCTCTGACGCATCTTAGATCACTAAGACGCGTTAGACCAATGTTTAATTTAAAACAGAGTATCAACTCACATACGATTATTTAGTAGAATAATATTCAAATAGGTGTGTGTGTGTGTGTGTGTGTGTGTGTGTGTGTGTGTGTGTGTGTGTGTTTTAGGGCAAAGAATTTGTAACTTTTACTGAGCAGGTTCATGACGACTTCAAAGTTTCGTGAGGACACCGTTAAGATGACTTTGCTCATCCGGGCTGGATTTCTTGCTTCTTACTTTTTTGTTTTTTTATTTTTACACAATGTTTTTTTTGTTGTTGTTTTTTTTTAAATATAGGCATCGATCCATTTTTCACTTGAAATTTTACTTTGACTTTGAAACCCCGACCAAACTCGTCTGGCATAACATCCGGAAAATATTTTTTTCAACTTTTCCTTTAAATTTTAATATTGTTTTTTTTAAACTGGTCTATTAAACACTTATATTTCTGCAATAAAAATATATAGTTAAATCCCATAACTTTGAATAATTCCATCCAGTAAGTACCAAATAAGTTTGTAGTATTTTTAACACAAAATTCTTAGCTTTTACACATTTGTTACAAAATGAAGCGTCGAATGTCATTTTACCAATAATAAGTAATTTCTCATGTGACACGCCAAGGAAAAGATGTGGGAAAAGAAAAATTAATCCATGATTCAGATGTGGGCGGTTACATCTGACTCTTTAGGAAATTAAAGTGCTACAAGTATGGAAAAATAAGACTTAAAAAGTCACACTGTAAAACTAAAGCAAAGAAAAGTTTAATAAATAATCAACGAAGCCACATGGAAGGTAAACGGAAAACTTATACTAGAAAGAACTTCGAAAATCGCACGTGGCGTGTCACGTGAGAAATTACTAATTAATATCTCACGGGATATCCCACCATCACCTCATAAAGAAATGAATATCAAGTGGGATATCACATAAGACCCTCAAAAAGTAATTAATATCTCACGGGATATCCCACCATCACCTCATAGAGAAATGAATATCATGCAGGATATCAAGTCAGACTATCAAAAAGTAATTGATATCTCACGGGATATCCCACCATCACCTCATAGAGAAATGAATATCAAGCGGGATATCAAGTTAGACCCTCAAATAAGTAATTTCTCATGTGACACGCCACGTGCGATTTTCGAAGTTCTTTCAAGTATAAGTTTTCCGTTTGCCTTCCATGTGGCTTCGTTGATTATTTATTAAACTTTTCTTTGCTTTAGTTTTACAGTGTGACTTTTTAAGTCTTATTTTTTCATACTTGTAGCACTTTAATTTCCTAAAGTGTCAGATGTAACCGCCCACATCTGAATCATGGATTAATTTTTCTTTTCCCACATCTTTTCCTTGGCTTGTATATATGCAGATTATTTTTTTCTTCTATTTCCTCCGTATCGCGTCTCAGATTTAAGAAACTCTGTCATTCGTCCGATATTTCTTGTAGTTTTATTTTTTTTTTAATAATGTTCCAATTTCATTAGGATTCTAGTACGTATTTCTGCGTCATTTTTTGCCGTTAACCCTTGAACGAAAAATGATCCTTTAAATAAATCCGGAGTCAGCTCGTTTAATTTGAGTCTTTCACATTCCTGTTAATGATTCCAGCAGATGTGTAAAAATATTCGTTTTCTTTTTTTTTTTTCTTTTTTTTGTGTGGGAGTCTGACTTGATATCCCATGAGCACTCATTTCTGTGGTAGGAGTTGACGTACATTCATGCACTTCCAACGAGTATTGAATAACGAACTTTTCTTGCTAAATATTTTAGTCAAAACATTTACCGTTTCTTGAAATCAAATTTCTTCTGGTTGGTAGTACAAAATTAGAGTATGTTCCATGTTTTACTGGTGCTAAGTTTCTCAACAAAAGTCTTGTTTTTTGTTTTCTAGTCTTCCCAGTCGCTGTATTCTTCTCTCTAAATTTTCTCGTATCTTCTAAAATAAGCCGCAAAAGTAATTCCATCATCTGAATTATATGGGAATTCACCTATTGCTATTCGCCATCGCGTCGGGAGTTAAAGAAATTGTTGAATTTTCCGTTTTCTTCTGGATTATTTCAAACTTTTGTTATTGTTTCTGGAGTTTTAATAACTGTCGTTGTTGCTGTTGTACTTGGGCTAATAATTTTTCCATGTTTAGGAATACCTGTTTCTTATTCTTTATGCATAGTTAAAAAAAACAATTACCCTAACCTGGTCCTAATTTCTCGTTGATACTGTTATATTATTCGCCGCAGCCGAAGAAGTATTTTTCCTCCTCCGTATGAGTTTCGATTCTTCGTCGCCACTGATATAACTCTCTACTAACGGTTATAATATTATGTTCCGATTGACTTCAACGGTACTCTAAGGAACAGGCTCTTTGAATACTCTTGAAAATTTGTAGCTGAACTTGTTTTAAGTTCTTTATTTCGGGCGTCTTGCCTAGTTAACTTCTGTCTTATTTACTCTACAACTCACAATAGTCTCTCCTAGAAAAAAGAATATCTCACGGGATATCACGTAAGACCCTCAAAAAGTAATTAATATCTCACGGGATATCCCACCATCACCTCATAGAGAAATGAATATCAAGCGGGATATCACGTCAGACCCTCAAAAAGTAATTAATATCTCACGAGATATCCCACCATCACCCCATAAAGAAATGAATATCAAGTGGGATATCACGTCAGACCCTCAAAAAGCAATTAATATCTCACGGGATATCCCACCATCACCTCATAGAGAAATGAATATCAAACGGGATATGAAGTCAGCTTTTACCATAGAAATGAGTGCGAATGGGATATCACGTCAGACCCTCCAAAAAAACGACTATGTCGTTAGACCCCTGTAAAGAAAAGATATGTCTAGCAAGATACCACGACATCCCCACCTAGCAAAAGGAATATTATGTCACGCAATCCTAGCGAAGGAATATATCACGGGATATCATGTCAGGAACGTCTAGAGAAAGGAAAATCTCGTGGGATATCACCTCACCCCCTCCTAGAAAAAGGATTGGTTTGCGATAGTACTTCCTAATGTCTGTATAGTGTCATTAATGTCTGAGAATCGTTATCGACTAATATGGTGCTGGCTGGTGTATAATAAATGAAAGATCATACAACATCCCCGAACATGCGGTTTACCTTGTGAATGTAATTGTTGCTTATTTCACATACATTGGTGTCAGATATTGATTATTAAGATATACAAACAATTATGGCGTAACCTTTTTTGTGGATTTTTTTTTTTTAGGCAGAGGTTTCCCTTTGTGGTTCGTATATTCTTCGCCGCCAGTGTTATGACCGAAGGGTCGTAGAAAGATAACACGGACTCGGATATAAAGTCGAATAGTATATTCTCGGAAACGTAGTACAATAGTAAACGTGAACTGGAGAGTCATTTCTCTCGCAGGCGTCCTGACTCACTCATTCACTCACTCTGTGGCTACTACTCAGTGACAGTATTTAGTCACCTCCCCACGTAAGGCAAAATGTGACACAAGGTCTTTTTAATGTGTGTCTTCCGGGCCATATAGCCCGGCCAAAAATAGTTGTCTATCTTTCCCCAGTCATGATTCTACCCTTCGACGGAACCACGACTGGGTTAGTGCTCTCCACCCGAAGGCAGAGAGCTGACAGTGTCAATAGTAGCAGAGGCAAGTCTACTACTCAGTGACTATATTCACTAGCCTTCCCACGCAAGGCTGGATGTGACACATGGTCATTTTATAGTGGGTATTCCAAAAATATGTCTGTCTATTTTTACCGAGTCGTGGTTCTACCCTCCGGCGGAACCACGACTGGGTTTGTGCTCTCTGCTCGGAAGCAGAGAGCGCCCTCTACCGAAGGCAGAGAGCTGACAGTGTCAATAGTAGCAGAGGCAAGTCTACTACTCAGTGACTTTCCACTCAGAGTTAGTAGCCATATTATAAGGGTGTGAACGAGTCCATTTGTAGGTAGGTCCCCACAATAGAAGCATACCTTCACTGACTGACGCAGCACAATTTTCTTATTCCTATATGAAAAGAATTCTGAAGATTTTTTTACAAAAAAGAAAATATATTATCATTTAACTTACATTTTAAATCTTTCTTTTTTTTTTTTTTTTTTTTGCCAAATGTCATTTCCTGACATTCTGTGTCTTGTACTATATTAAACGCTACTTATAAACAAAATCCTGCAGGCAAGGCAACAATATCCCACCATTCCACTTACTACTTTACAATCTCCTATACTTAGAATGATTACTCAAGGACTGGTTTAACAACTAAGCAAATAACATGTCTTTTGCAAACGGAAGCAAGCCTGAGGTTCATCCGGGTAAAAGTGTATGAGGTTATAGTTTTGTCCTTTCAGTAAAAATTTTTCTTTATTGTCTTTTTTTTTCTTTTAACTTGTTTTATACCAGGAATATCCGGGTGACTCTGTGTCACAATGTAAAAATATAAACAATTAACCAGACGAAACTACGTTCAACTAACGTCAGAAAAAGAAAACTGAAACAGCCAGTATAAAATTGCAGCATATAATTTGGTCTGAGTTTTAAAGATCCTCACAGACTTGCATTTATATTTGCCTTTTTTGTTCTCTGTGAACTTCTCGTCGACAAAAATAACTATATAGATACAAACATTAATTCTCTTAATACAAAGTTCTTTCGACATCCCCAATACACACATATGAATTGGGTGTATTCAAGCAGCAATTTTAAATTTTAAGAAATTTGATTAAAGATCAACGGAAGTTCTTTGTTAAGGATATTTTTTTAAATTATCTTTGTACATTTCGAATCATTTTCCTGGTTTCAGTATATATTTAAATATTAATTTTCCAATGCCTAGATACTTTCGGCGTTTATAAACATTTTTCTAAAAGTTTTTTGTTTTTTGTTTTTTGTGCTTTCTCGGTATCGTCATTTTCCAATATCATGTCTTCACATGAGAGATCATGTTATCGTGTCACTCATTTTTATTGATGAGATATATTTTCAATGCTTGTTCCTAAATTTGATAGCAATTTATTGATGTTGTGTTTTTATGATTAATGCTTTTAGTATTTGTAGTCGTTTTTTACAATCATTTTTATATGGTAGACATCCACCCGTCTTTAAAAAGGGAACAAAAGCAAAGTTTATATTTGTTAGGCCATCTAAAATATGAAGAACTATAGTAAACGTGTCAAATTTAAGATAGCAAATAACAGAATTGAATGCACACAAATTAAATCAATTTTCACATCACAAAATCATGACTTGTCAATTGAATCCAACATTTCAGTTAGTAAAACTTAATATTATTCTAATTACTAAATCATCTTTAATTAAATTCTAATAATTTAAATGATTACTACATTTCTCTTCAACAGGAACATACGTTTCTCAATCGGAGGGAGATTAAATCGTAAGTAGAGTTTTTGTTTAGTCTTCAAATGATAATTTTGTAACTTAGAAAAATATTTGAAGTCAACATTTGGCAACTGCAAAAAATAGGCACAGGAAGAACAGATTTTCTGTAAATACAGGCTCACACACGCATACATACATACATATACATATATACATATATACATATATATATATATATATATATATATATAGTACTGTTTATACTGTTCACATATATATATATAGTACTGTTTATATATAGTCCTGTTCACATATATATATATATATATATATATATATATAGTGCTGTTTATACTGTTCACACTCCACCCACATCTATTGAACAGGTGAAGAGGCTCATCCCTTGTTTCCTGTTTAGGATGTGGTTCCCGGCTTTCTCTTTTCCAATCATTCTACTCTTTTCTTTTTTTCTTTTTTTTCAATTGGAGTAGATAGACTAAACTATCGCCCGGTTCATACTCCACCCACGTCTGTTGAACAGGTGAAGAGGCTCATCCCTTGTTCCCTGCTTAGGATGTGGTTTCCGGCTTTCTCTTTTCCATCCTTTTTACCCTTACGTAGCCCCCTGCGCATCAGTGGCGTTATCGCCTTGCTTGGGTTGATATGATTAAAATATATATATATATATATATATATATATATATATAAAGAGTACTGTGCAAAAGTATTAGGACAAGAACTATTTTATCTTTTATGAGACATATTGACAGAAAATAAACAATTTAATTTAAGTAATTTGATTTGATTTACTCGACAAATGCCTTAACAAGAAAAAATACTTGTTACAAAATAAATTTAATATTTAGTATGATAACCTTTTGATTTGATCACAGCCTTCATTCTGTCAGGCATTGACATCACAAGCTTCTTCAATGTATCAAATGGTATCTCCTGCCAAGCAGCTTGTATTTGTTCCCAAAGTGAGTCTTGCAAAGTAACATTAGATCTATCAATTTTTTATCCAAAATATCCCATAGATGTTTAATAGGATTGATTGGCTTTATGGGGCCAATTCAAATTCCGAAGCCTTCCTTCCTCTTCCTTTTTAGTTCAATAATTCTTACATAGGTTTGGCTTTTTACTCTGTATTTGAATTTCAGTGAACTTCTTTAGGAAAACCACCACTGTCCTAATACCTTTGCGCACTACCGGTAGTGTACAAAAGTGTTGGGACAGAAGTGATTTTAAACTTTATTTTGATACCCCATAAAAGATAAAATAGTTCTTATCCTAATACTTTTGCACAGTAATTTCTCATTCTCCCTCTCTCTCTCTCTCTCTCTCTCTCTCTATATATATATATATATATATATATATATATATATATATATATAGGAAAGAATATTAAAACGTCTTGAGTTTGAAAATGTGTTTTTTTGACAGTATTTGTTTATTTCTACTATGATATTTTATATTTCAGACCACCCTCGGTCCTTCATCAGAAACAAATGATTTTAAAATTTGAATTAGTAACGTATTTTGCGAGATTTCGCGAGAGCGTCAATGAAGAGTTTGTTTACATCACGTGACGCGTTTGTTTACATCACGTGACGCGTTTGTGGAGAGAGTTTTTGTTTTATATCAAGTGACGTTGAAAGCGACAGAATTTTTTTTAAAATTATGTTTGTAAACTTAAACCTATCTTTAATAATGCTTGTAAATTTGTTTTAGATAAAAAAAATTTTTAATTGTATCTAAAAAAGTTTAAAAAAATATTTTTAAATGTATCTAAAAACGTTTAGTTATTGAAGTATTTGTAAAGATTCAAAGCACCTAAGTCCCTATTTAACCCTAGCTTGTGTGCATTTAATTTTAAAATCCAGTATTTTTCTTTCTGTCTGCGTGCGTATGTAGAACTAAAATTGGAGTCTATTAGTAAACATTTGCAATTTTCTAAGGTGTGACCCGGTTGATTGAAATGTGCTCCTACTGGGGAATATTGATTATTTTGGCGTATATTAAGTTTGCGATTATTGAAGCGAAATCTAAAGCTATTACCGGATTCGCCAATATATCCACTATTGGGACATATTGAACAAAAGAGGAAGTATATAATGTTTTCGCTGTCACAAGTGAGGCGTGGTGGCTGCAATTTGATTTTGCTATTGGGTACAGAGAATATTAGTGTTAAAAGTAGAAGAAAGCAGCTTGTCCGAGGGGTCAAGAGTAGCCGGTAGGAAAAACTTAAAGGTTATCACGTGTATGAAATTGAATTCTAACCAGTATCAATAAAGTTAGGTTAAAAATTAGTGTCACGATTAAATAGAAAGAAAGGGATTCAGTTAATATTCTTTTAAGGGAATTTCTATCTACTTCTATGACGACATTTACTAACCAACTCGTTCCTTTGATTTAAAAGTAAATTTTAATTAATAGTAAATTTATTATATATAATATAATATATATAACTAAACTTATTTATAAATGGAACTTTGTCTCTCTCTGTGTATGTGTGTGTGTGTGTGTGGCTGTGTATGTGTGTGTGTCCCTATTACCTACAGACTCCGAAACGGCTCAACCGATTTTCTTGAAAATTTACACAGTTGTGCTATAAGCATTTGCGAGTATTCCTAGCTAGGTTTTGTGACGAAGTGCCCCCGACAAATATCGAAAATCGATAATCGAAAAAATTGGATTATATAGAAGGAGTGGTCCGATTTTAATCAAATTTGATACACTCATAGACAAAGACATAAGAAACGATATTTAGAAGTTTCAAGGTTGCAGTTCTTAGAATAGTGCAGAAAATTGATTATATATATATATATATATATATATATATATATATATATATATATAAGGTAAGATGTTTGTGTGTGTGTCTGTGTATCTGCCTGTATGTCTGTATTTTTTCAGCCCTTTTATTTTAGTTTTTGCTTCGGGTTTGGCTCTAAGTAGGTATAATTGTAGTTCTTAGTCTCAGCCATAATACCATTTACTCAGAGAACTTATTTAGCCTTCAAATTTGAGTTTACGACGAAAAAATATCGATACCAGGAAATCAAAATTTGACTTACATCCATTCATTTTTCTTTCAGTCTACGGTTTCGCTTTAACTGGAAACAACTATTGCTTTTTAGTCTTTCGTGCCAACGTCCAAAGAGTCTGAGCGCCAGGACCATGGATTAGTTTTAAAGCTGTTATTATCGCGCGTCCTTTTGAGGACCAACTGTTGTGCCATTTGGGTCTGACGAGCCGCGATAATAACATCATGACGCGGTGAAATATGTATTACCCATTGTAATAATCTAAAATCTTTTATAAATTATATTACTCTGTTAAAGTAAATAAATTAATTTAACATTGAGTTCTCTTGAGTTCGTCTCTATCGGAATTTACCTGGATTGTATACCAAGTGTGCTATGTTATATATATATATATATATATATATATATATATATATATATATAACAGTAGTAAGAGTAAAAGCTAAAGCTATTAAAATAAGATATAAATTAAAGTGAAGGCCAAATGCCAAAGTCGACAGAGTCTAAAAATAATATAGTAATATTTCCAATTCAAAACTACCAAAATTCGCTACATAGAATGTATATATACATTAATCACCAGGCTACAATAATTATTTCTCGCTGATGATTGTTATCACATGAAACTCTGTGTAGCCAATTTTGTTTTTTAATTAGTAATATATATATATATATATATGTATATATATATATGTATATATATATATGTATATATATATGTGTATGTATATATATATATATATATATATATATATATATATACACATACACATATATATATACATATATATATATACATATATATATACATATATATATATATATATATATATATATACATATATATATATACATATATATATATATATATATATATACGTGGATTATCACTATGTCATATATATATATATATATATATATATATATATATATATATATAACATAGTGATAATCCACGTATACTGTCTTAATAATATGTATAGGAAAAACTACTAAAAGTTGTAAGTTTAAAAATGTATTTTTTTAAAGTATTTATTTATATTATTATATTTGATATTTCAGACCGTCCTCGGCCTTTCATCAGAAACAAATGATTTTAAAATTTAAATTAGAAACGTTTTCTCGAGGAGCGACAGATTTTTTTATTATTTGTAAACGTAAACCTATCTTTAACAATACTTATAAATGTTGTTTTAAAGGAAATTTTTTAAGTGTATCTAAAAAATGTTTAACAATTGAAATATTTATAAATATTTATAGAAATAAATAAATACTGTCAAAACAATACATTTTTAAACTTACAACTTTTTAGTAGTTTTTCTTATATATATATATATATATATATATATATATATTTGTGTGTGTGTGTGTGTGTGTGTGTGTGTGTGTGTGTGTGTGTGTGTGTGTGATTAAATAAATTGCAAACAAAATTGCCACCAATATCATACTAACGGATAATCTTTCGCGTATTACAATCAAAAGATGTCAGAAATATGCTGTAACGTTGACAGATATTGTTTTCATTCATTTCTCGAGGTACCCAACCTCTTTCTCAGGTCATCTTTAGGGGTATGAGGTATGGTAACAAATGTAACCGAAAAACTGTGTTGCTGAAAATTACTGTACATTTTTCCTGCTTCAAATATAACGGTTGACAAATTGCTAGCGTTCAATAATGGAATTTTTTTATATGTTGTAATGTCATTGTCATGGACATGTTAAAGCATGAAAAACTGTTATTTCTACAAATATTTTAGAACATTACTACAGTATTCATAGCTAATTGTATTAATTGACGGCTTAAGTGTTTTAATGAATATTGCCTCGAGAATCTGTAGTTTGCTTTTGTTGTTTTCTTGGTGTAGAATAGTTGTATTGTAATACGCGAAAGATTATCCGTGAGTATGAACGGAGTTTATTAAAGATAAGCAAACATATTGTTTGCAATTTATTTAATCTGACATGTTTAAAAGAAAATTTTCTGCTTAAATACACAAATTTTGATATTTAAATATATATGTCTTCGTCTATCACGGCGATAAATTTTCCTCCCACTTCCACAAAAATACATCAATATACGCAGCCCTACATATAGCCAATTTTTTTTTTAAAAATTAAACAGTCTGACGATCGCAAGAGCGTGAAACCCAGGTTCATAAATTCACATCTATCTATCTGAATATGTCAGCTCTGTCACTGACATTGAGCGCTTTCAAATAAGTACCGCGCATATATGATATATAAATAATATAATATATATAACAAATTACATATATATATATATATATATATATATATATATATATAATTGTATACATACATTTTTCACACACACACACACACACACACACACATATATATATATATATTGCTCATAAATCCGAAAAAAAACGGTTTGGAGGTATATCCCATAGGATTCTATCAATATTAAACATTAACACTGATTCAGCTAGAGAGTCCAAGTCTAATTACATTTTTATTTGTATTTTTCATTAATTTTATTGTATCTCGTTTTGTTACTGTCAGCCACGAGGCTGATCTAACAAGTTCTGATAGTTATGATCTACACCTTTTTTCTTTTTTTGCTTTTTTTCTACGCTTACTTCTGTTTTTTATACACAAATAAATTTATTTTCCCATAATGTTTTTATCTCTCTGACGAGATGGATGTTTAATTTAACCGTTGAAATTACCACCCGATTTAAGAAAATTTGATGTTTTAAATATATATATATATATATATATATATATATATATATATATATATATATATATATTTGTTTGTTTTTCTTTAATCCGAAGTGGAAGAGTAGGAAGGTAAATTCCAAGAACCTGATCCTCATCAATATTAAAAAATTTTAACATTAAAAAGTGATGCAGGCATACACCTTTGAATTTTGAAAATTTTCTCTAATTTATATATATATATATATATATATATATATATATATATATATATATATTACCTTTAAGAAAAGGGGTCATAATTTATTAATAGAACCGGATACAAAAGTAGCACAATGTTCAAGTTTTAAGGTGCCTTTTGCATTTCCATTTATAAATAAGTTTAGATAGATTAGATTTCACTAATTCACCGAAGCTGAAAAAGTTATTCAACAGAAATAATTTGAAACTAATCTATAGCTGAATCAACGAATAGAAAGAAATTATGATAAACCACAATAAAATAATGGTTGGTTGGTTTGTTTTGTTTTTATGGCATATCAACACCTCGGCGGGTCATTTATTGTCAACTAAATTTTTATTTTTTTATTGCTAGTAATACCTTTTTCTTTCAACAATTTATTGTTGTTTTTATATCAGTTTTGTGTCTAGTAATACTTTTTTCTTTTCGAGTATCAAGTTTCATTGGGATTTGTTTTTAAGAGCAGGGTCCCCAAGACCTACCCTGTTATTTAACCCACAACTGGAGGGAATGGACGGATTAATACCTTTTCAAAGGGTACCAATGCGTAAGTGAATGCAGGGTATTTAACTAGAATTCGAAATCGGCTCACCGATTCCTCTTTCCAAGCCGATATCCACTGCACCACAACGCACATCCGTCACTATACGCTTACAGCACCTGGTATTCCCAAGCGTTCACCCATCTAAGTACTGACCAGGCTCAACGTTGCTTAACTTCGGTGATCGAGCGAGAACCGATGTATTCAACGTGATATGGCTGTAAGCATGCACATCCGTCACTAAATGCTTACAGCACTTGGTATTCCCAAGCGGTCACCCATCTAAGTAATGACCAGGCTCAACGTTGCTTAACTTCGGTGATCGAGCGAGAACCGGTGTATTCAACATGATATGGCCGTAAGCCCATAAAATAATGGAAATATGTAATAGCCAAGAACGACGTAGATGTAACATATGTGTAAAGTAGATGTAATTTCACCGAAAATCGATGAATAAAAATGATCTCATAAATCTCTATTCCCATCATAACAAGAGAAAATAAAACTCGGAATAAACATCTGATTTTACTTGAGAGCACTCAGAATGTGTAGCCCCCAATATTTTTTTTTATAATCGTGTGGCCCCAAGCAAGGCATTTTAGTGCCACTGTTGTGTAGCGGGTTACATAGAAGGAAAGTTATGAGAAAGAGTAACAGGTTACAGGGAGTGTCAGGAAGAGGGTAAGAGAAGGATGAGAATACTGGTGAGAGAGGAGTGGGCGGAGAAAGGAGCATTAGAGAGAGGATGCAGGTTAGTGAGACAGTAGATGACTATTGGCTTTACATTTGAATTCTTGGAGATTATAGCTGTCGGGAATGCAAGTAAGCGGAAAGGAATTCCACAGGCGGGAAGTGCGAAAAAAGGCACGGATGGAGTAGAATTTGCGTTTACAGTTTATTGGTTTCACAGTAAAAGGTGGGACCTAGTTGCTAATCTTGTAGCTCGAGTAAATTTATATATAGGGGGCACCAGTGAGCTAAGTTCATCAGAGCAGAAGTCGTGAAAGTATTTGTAGAAGAGACATAAGGAAGCCACACCGCGTCGGTGAGAAAGCAACTGTATCCTAGCTGCCAAGTCGGGATCGATCACATTACAGATTCTCCGTTGGATTTTGTCAAGGATACCTAGGTGAATAGCAGACCACGGACGGGTGGCGGAAGAGGAGAAATATATGGAAAACACTTTCAAAACCATCCAATCTTTATTATTTCATATTCACGTTCATATTTCAAATATTTCAAAATAGAAAAACAGTTCTTTGTGACAAACCCCCAAAATAAAAATGTACTGTTCTACGAATAGAATTTCAAGGGGTTTAAATGAAAGATTATATACACACAAAAGGGACATTTTACAGAACAACACATTAATCGCATTAGTTGCTCTCCGTAACAAGACTGACTACAATTTTGATTTAAAAAGTGCAACTCTAATCAAAAGAGAAAACAATTTACTAAAACAACAATATTTAGAAAGTGCTTTAATCGCTAGAGCATCGAATCCACAGTAAATTTTTGCCCGATCTCGGCAGATCTTCTATTATCACAATGTGCGATATTTAATTACAAAATTGATGTCAACAAAAACAAAAAGAATCTGAATTAAATCGGCTAGATTAAATTTGTAAAATACATTAAAAATTATTTTTAAATTTAAACTTCTCAGTTTCTCTCGTTGAAAATTTTGAATTAACAGAGCGCGTTTTTCTATTTTGAAATATTTGAAATATGAACGTGAATATGAAATAATAAAGATTGGATGGTTTTGAAAGTGTTTTCCATATATTTCTCCTCTTCCGCCACCCGTCCGTGGTCTGCTATTCACCTAGGTATCCTTGACAAAATCCAACGGAGAATCTGTAATGTGATCGATCCCGACTTGGCAGCTAGGATACAGTTGCTTTCTCACCGACGCGGTGTGGCTTCCTTATGTCTCTTCTACAAATACTTTCACGACTTCTGCTCCGATGAACTTAGCTCACTGGTGCCCCCTATATATAAATTTACTCGAGCTACAAGATTAGCAACTAGGTCCCACCTTTATCCCTGAAAAATGATTTTGGATGAAATTGAAAGTAATAGGGAAAATAAAAAGAACGCGAAAACTACAATGATGGTTTTAATAGCAACGTGAAGAAATCAATATTCGTTAACATAACAGGCTTAAAATATTTAGACATAATATATATATATATATATATATATATATATATATATATATATATATATATATATAGCTGCAGAGAGTTTATCTCTAAAAGAACAGATTCAAGCCGACTTCAAAGTTTCGTGATGACGCCGTTATGATGTTGTCACTCGTCAAGTCTGTGACAAACAGCACTGACACCAAAGTCGGCATAAATCTGCTCTATTAAAGAGATACACTCTTTGTACCTATCAACGCTCTATCTACACCACGATATCTAGCACTTTACGATAAAAAATCGGCTTGCCAAAGTACATTTTATCAGTACTAACCACTGAAAAATAACAGCCTTGGCGCTATATATTATCACAATTAAACAATATATATATATATATATATTGAATATTGCTGCCATATCTGGTCGGGTGCCCCTGCTGCTCTCCTTGGGCTTCTTGACAAAATACAAAGGAGGATCTGTAACGTGGTTGATACTGACTTGGCAGACCGGCTGCAGCCGCTCTCACACCGGCGTGATGTAGCTTCCCTGTGCCTCTTCTCCAAGTACTTTCATGGCTTCTGCTCCGATGAGCTTAGATCACTGGTGCCGCCTAAGCACGAATTTACACGAGATACTAGATTAGCAACTAGGTCCCACCCTTTTACAGTTAAACAAATAAGATGCAACCGTAAATTCTACTCCAACAGCTTCTTTTCTCGCGCTTCCCGCCTGTGGAACTCCCTTCCACAAGTCTGCTTTCCCGACAGTTACAATCTCCAGGTGTTTAAATGTAGGGTCAATAGACACCTCCTATCACACTAACTCCCAACTATTCTCAGAACACTCTCATCTACCCAACCCTCATTCTCGGTATCCTCACCCGCCTATCACCCACCCTCTGTTATTTCCTATATTTGATCAGCCTTTCTCCACTCTACGTAGCCACCTGCACAGTAGTGGCAGTGACATGCCTTGCTCGGGGTGAAACGCTTATAAAAAAAAAAAAAATATATATATATATATATGCATCAGACCTCAAGTGGAATAACTACATAGAATCCATAGCTAAATCCGCTGCTAAGAAAGTCGGTTCTCTGTGTAGGGCCAGGAAGTTTTTCCCGTCCGAGACAATCCTGCACATATACAAATCTACCATCCACCCGTGCATTGAATATTGCTGCCATATCTGGTCGGGTGCTCCTGCTATCCACCTTGGTGTCCTGGACCAAATCCAACGGAGAGTCTGTAATGTGATCGATCCCGACTTGGCAGCTAGGATACAGTCGCTTTTTCACCGACGCAGTGTGGCTTCCCCTTTGTTTCTTCTACAAATACTTTCACGGATTCTGCTCCGATGAACTTAGCTCACTGGTACCCACTATATATGAATTTCCTCGAGCAACAAGATTAGCAACTAGGTCCCACCATTTTATTGTGAAACCGATAAATTGTAAACGAAAATTCTACTATAATCTATTCTGCCAGAATCTCCAAGAATTTAAATGTAAAGTCAATAGTCCTCTCCTGTCTCACTAACTTACATCCTCTGTCTCATGCTTTTTTCTCCGTCTTCCCCACTCTCATCAGTATTCTCTTCTTTCTCATACTCTCTTCCTGACATTCCCTGTAACCTGTCACTCTTCATCACAACATTCCTCCTATGTAACCCCCTGCACAACAGTGACAGTAAAATGCCTTGCTTGAGGCCACACGATTATAAATAAAAAAAAATACGCGCAAGCGTGTGTGTGTGTGTGTGTGGACGGGGAGATAAAATGAACAAGTGCCTGTTATAATTTGACATCGTTAAATGTTTAATTTTTCAGCACCCGATATAATCAGATGCATAACTTCAATTGTGCTGACATACATCACACTCTCGACAGTTTTATTGTCTTGTTGAAAATTCCGTTTATGTTCATATAATGCATTGTCTTTACAGTTTAAGGGAAGTAACTTGCCATTAACCATTTGATTTAGATTATTCTTCTTTTATGTGCCATGTCCTTTCAGGACGTAGACGATCATGTCTTTCCACATTAGCACGCTTTCTCCTGTTGCACCATGCAATCCTCGTTCCATCATCCACCTGATCAGGTCCTTCAAATATGTTATCCGCTGCTTTCCTCTGTCTCTTTTCCCCTCTATCTGGCCTCTTAGTATCAGGTTCTCTAAGCCTTCCTTTCTCGTTGCGTGTCCCAGGAACTTTAGTTGTTTCTTCCTGATGCTCAGTATTAATTTCCTTTTCGTCTCCGTCCTTTCCAAAACCTCGTCATTGCTCACATGCACGATCCATGATATCCGCAGCATCCTTCTGTAGAACCACATTTCAGCTGCTTTAAGTTTTTCCTTCATCTTCGAAAATATTGTCCAGCATTCACTGCCATATTGAAGAACCGACATCACATAGCAATCTAGTACTCTCCTCTTTGTTTCTAGTGAAATTGTCCTGTTTCTTAATAGTTTACTCAACTTCTGGAATGCTTGCCAATTCACCTTCGGATCTCAGTGTCGCAATTTCTGTCTTCTGTTAGAACACTTCCCAGATATTTAAATTTATGTACCTGCTTGATTTTAGAGTCCCTCACCTGTAATTGGCATTTTCGGTTTTCGGTTTTCTTGCGGTTTATTTGTAGTCCTTTCTTGTCACTTTCTTGAGCTACCTTCTGTAGGAAGTCTTGTCTTGTAGTTTTTTTTTATTTAGATACTCTTATAAAAAGGAGACTTTAATTGAGGAGTCAGTTTCCTGTTATAGCCGCTGAGCAGAATAAACGTTGTTGTCCGTATCTCCGATAACAATTTGATGCATTTTTTGTTTAACGATTTCTCTTTGGCCTCAAAATACGCCTCAATTTCCGATATCACTTCTTCATTGGAGCCAAATCTCTTCCCCTGGAGCATTCTTTTGAGGTCTGCAAACAGCCAGTAGTAGGGCCAGATCTGGAGAATAGGGAGGATGCGAAAGCAATTCGAAGTGCAATTTATGTAGCTTTGCCATCGTTGCAATTGACTTGTGATACGGTGTGTTGTCATGGTGTCACTTTTTCTTCTTCATTTGTGGCCGTTTTTTGACGATTTCTTCCTTCAAATGCAACAATAATGTTATATAATATTCGCTATTGGTGGTTCTTCCTTTTTCAAGGTAATCTCTGGACAAAATACCTTGCACATTACAAAATACGGAGACCAAAACCTTACCTGCTAATGTTTGTGGCTTTAGTCGCTTTGGGTGGCTTACATTTGCTGCTGTCCACTCAGCTGACTGCCGATTTGACTCCAGAGTGAAGTGGTGGGTCCATGTTTAATCCGGTGTCACATATTTACCCAAAAACTCCTTCTTGTGTTGAAACAGTTGCAAACAACGCTCTGAATCGCCAAGGTGTTGTTTTTGATCGACTGAGCAAACGCGACACCCACTTTGAACACAGCTTTCTCATTGACAAATGTTCATGCAATATGGTAAATACACTGCCTTCTGATATGTTCAAATCCTCTGCTATCTCATGCAACATCAATTTACGGTCGGCCAAAACGAGTTTGTGGATATTTTGGGTGTTTTCCCGGACAACTGCCGATTTTAGGCTACCTGAGCGTTCAGTAACATTTGTGTCTGTATGAACACGTTTAAAGTAAGCATACCACCTTTTAACCATTGTTTCCGACGGAACAGAGTCTAAATAACACTTATTAAGCTATGACATTACTTGAACAGTATTTTCCCATCGGAAAGCAATGCATTATCAATACATGAAATTCAGATTTTCTATTGTTTTAAAAATTTGCAACAGTAGCTTCACTTAAATAACTGTAATTTGTAAGGTCAGTCAGTTAAGTGCCATACGTGATACACGCTTGGGCGATCATGTCTTAAAAGAGACATGACTGACTGGGCAGAAGATTATCCCGCAGTAGGTTGCTATTACTTTCTGTGGTAGACTGGTTGCTAGCCAAGGCTATAGAACCCAATCTGTCCTGCTATTTAACCCATAACTGGAGGGAAGAGACGGATTAATACCTTTCCCAAGGGTATTTGTGCATAAGTGAATGCAATAGATTCAACTGGAATTCGAACTCAGTTCCCCGATTTCTCGTTCCGAGCCGTTATCCACTGCACTACAACGCACATCCTCAATTTGTAAGATAATAATCCGATTGGGCCCAAATTTTGTCACGTGCCATTTGAAGGTTAGAACTTTATGAAAATCATATGGATTTTTTATTAGTGGCGCCATCTATATGTCAGGCCCGGGACTTATTGAGTGATGCGTTATATGAATTGAATAAAGATTACGATTTTTTGTTAAGTGGGTTTATCAGAAGGTTTTATTTTCTGTTTACTTTTGTTTTTATCTTTTTTTCTCATGCGCAGTAATTAATCATATGTTTATGTTGATCCCTGTTTTACTTACGTTTTTTTTTTCTTGATTAAATGGACTTTGACAAGGCTACGTTTCTATTTGATTCGAATTCAGTCTATTCTCAGTTGTTAGTGAGATCTGCATTCTGTTTCATCTTTATTACTTTTTCAATCATAATAATGAAGTCTAGATAATAAGACGCAATCGAAATAATTCCCAACAGGGCTTTTTTTATGGAATTTCAGAGTGTTCAAAAAGTTCAGAAATTTGGACTATGATGCGGTATCAATGGACAGTAAATGCGAATTACCAATGGAATTAATTAAAAATAGCCCACAGCTGAAGGTAAATATGAACAAATCGTTTGTTCTCTTCCTGTGCAAATTTACATGCATTTTTGTCTCCTGTGAAGATGAAATTTGAAAGTTCAAGTGAAACGCTTTTTGTTGGATTTAAAACTACGCATATTTTTTCTCGAGTCTTTAAAACAATGAAAATATTCTCCAGTCCAATATATCTCATATTTTTTTTATAAATATTTTTCTTATTTTTGCTGCATTTTATCCAAAAGATTCTGGTTAATCAGTTCTTTGGTCTGTGACAAAACTTACACGAATTCAGTACAAAGAATTGATTTGTCGAAATTTAATTTCGCTTCCTAGTAATCAGAAAGTTCTATAAAATGATGGCTACCAATGCTGTGGTGTTTAGGTGAATTTTTTTTTTTTTTTTTTTTTTTTTTTTTGCCGAAACCGCTCCATTTTTGACAATTCGTTTGATGTCAAGGTAAAAAGTGAAGTAATGCAAAAATCATTTATAAAACTTGCGCTGAATAGGGAAAGCATTAAAGAATAATTTTTGCTATTCGGAATCGAACCAGCATCTCTAATAAAGAAAGGATTAAAGAATAATTTTTACTCTTCGGAATCGAACCAGCATCTCTAATAAGGGAAGCATTAAAGAATAAGTTTTGCTATTCGGAATCGAACCAGCATCTCTAATAAGGAAAGCATTAAAGAATAAGTTTTGCTATTCGGAATCGAACCAGCATCTCTAATAAGGAAAGCATTAAAGAATAATTTTTGCTATTCGGAATCGAACCAGCATCTCTAATAAGGAAAGCATTAAAGAATAATTTTTGCTATTCGGAATCGAACCAGCATCTCTAATAAGGAAAGCATTAAAGAATAAGTTTTGCTATTCGGAATCGAACCAGCATCTCTAATAAGGAAAGCATTAAAGAATAAGTTTTGCTATTCGGAATCGAACCAGCATCTCTAATAAAGAAAGCATTAAAGAATAATTTTTGCTATTCGGAATCGAACCAGCATCTCTAATAAGAAAAGCATTAAAGAATAATTTTTGCTATTTGGAATCGAACCAGCATCTCTAACAAGGAGAGCATTAAAGAATAATTTTTGCTATTCGGAATAGAACCAGCATCTCTAATAAGGAAAGCATTAAAGAATTTTTTTGCTATTCGGAATCGAACCAGCATCTCTAATAAAGAAAGCATTAAAGAATAATTTTTGCTATTCGGAATCGAACCAGCATCTCTAATAAGGAAAGCATTAAAGAATAAGTTTTGCTATTCGGAATCGAACCAGCATCTCTAATAAGGAAAGCATTAAAGAATTAATTTTTGCTATTCGGAAACGAACCAGCATCTCTAATAAGGAAAGCATTTTAAAGAATAATTTTTGCTATTCGGAATCGAACCAGCATCTCTAATAAGGAAAGTATTAAAGAATAAGTTTTGCTATTCGGAAATCGAACCAGCATCTCTAATAAGGAAAGCATTAAAGAATAATTTTTGCTATTCGGAAACGAACCAGCATCTCTAATAAGGAAAGCATTAAAGAATAATTTTTGCTATTCGGAATCGAACCAGCATCTCTAATAAGGAAAGCATTAAAGAATAATTTTTGCTATTCGGAATCGAACCAGCATCTCTAATAAGGAAAGCATTAAAGAATAATTTTTGCTATTCGGAATCGAACCAGCATCTCTAATAAGGAAAGCATTAAAGAATAAGTTTTGCTATTCGGAATCGAACCAGCATCTCTAATAAGGAAAGCATTAAAGAATAATTTTTGCTATTCGGAATCGAACCAGCATCTCTAATAAGGAAAGCATTAAAGAATAATTTTTGCTATTCGGAATCGAACCAGCATCTCTAATAAGGAAAGCATTAAAGAATAAGTTTTGCTATTCGGAATCGAACCAGCATCTCTAATAAGGAAAGCATTAAAGAATAATTTTTGCTATTCGGAATCGAACCAGCATCTCTAATAAGGAAAGCATTAAAGAATAATTTTTGCTATTCGGAATCGAACCAGCATCTCTAATAAGGAAAGCATTAAAGAATAATTTTTACTCTTCGGAATCGAACCAGCATCTCTAATAAGGAAAGCATTAAAGAATAATTTGTGCTATTCGGAATAGAACCAGCATCTCTAATAAGGAAAGCATTAAAGAATAACTTTTGCTATTCGGAATCGAACCAGCATTTCTAATAAGGAAAGCATTAAAGAATAATTGTTGCTATTCGGAATCGAACCAGCATCTCTAATAAGGAAAGCATTAAAGAATAATTTTTGCTATTCGGAATCGAACCAGCATCTCTAATAAGGAAAGCATTAAAGAATAATTTTTGCTATTCGGAATCGAACCAGCATCTCTAATAAGGAAAGCATTAAAGAATAAGTTTTGCTATTCGGAATCGAACCAGCATCTCTAATAAGGAAAGCATTAAAGAATAATTTTTGCTATTCGGAATCGAACCAGCATCTCTAATAAGGAAAGCATTAAAGAATAATTTTTGCTATTCGGAATCGAACCAGCATCTCTAATAAGGAAAGCATTAAAGAATAAGTTTTGCTATTCGGAATCGAACAGCATCTCTAATAAGGAAAGCATTAAAGAATAATTTTTGCTATTCGGAATCGAACCAGCATCTCTAATAAGGAAAGCATTAAAGAATAATTTTTGCTATTCGGAATCGAACCAGCATCTCTAATAAGGAAAGCATTAAAGAATAATTTTTACTCTTCGGAATCGAACCAGCATCTCTAATAAGGAAAGCATTAAAGAATAATTTGTGCTATTCGGAATAGAACCAGCATCTCTAATAAGGAAAGCATTAAAGAATAACTTTTGCTATTCGGAATCGAACCAGCATCTCTAATAAGGAAAGCATTAAAGAATAATTGTTGCTATTCGGAATCGAACCAGCATCTCTAATAAGGAAAGCATTAAAGAATAAGTTTTGCTATTCGGAATCGAACCAGCATCTCTAATAAGGAAAGCATTAAAGAATAAGTTTTGCTATTCGGAATCGAACCAGCATCTCTAATAAAGAAAACATTAAAGAATAATTTGTGCTATTCGGAATCGAACCAGCATCTCTAATAAGGAAAGCATTAAAGAATAAGTTTTGCTATTCGGAATCGAACCAGCATTTCTAATAAGGAAAGCATTAAAGAATAATTTTTACTCTTCGGAATCGAACCAGCATCTCTAATAAGGAAAGCATTAAAGAATAATTTGTGCTATTCGGAATCGAACCAGCATCTCTAATAAGGAAAGCATTAAAGAATAAGTTTTGCTATTCGGAATCGAACCAGCATCTCTAATAAAGAAAACATTAAAGAATAATTTGTGCTATTCGGAATCGAACCAGCATCTCTAATAAGGAAAGCATTAAAGAATAAGTTTTGCTATTCGGAATCGAACCAGCATTTCTAATAAGGAAAGCATTAAAGAATAATTTTTACTCTTCGGAATCGAACCAGCATCTCTAATAAGGAAAGCATTAAAGAATAATTTTTACTCTTCGGAATCGAACCAGCATCTCTAATAAGGAAAGCATTAAAGAATAATTTTTGCTATTCGGAATCGAACCAGCATCTCTAATAAGGAAAGCATTAAAGAATAAGTTTTGCTATTCGGAATCGAACCAGCATCTCTAATAAGGAAAGCATTAAAGAATAATTTTTGCTATTCGGAATCGAACCAGCATCTCTAATAAGGAAAGCATTAAAGAATAATTTTTGCTATTCGGAATCGAACCAGCATCTCTAATAAGGAAAGCATTAAAGAATAAGTTTTGCTATTCGGAATCGAACCAGCATCTCTAATAAGGAAAGCATTAAAGAATAATTTTTGCTATTCGGAATCGAACCAGCATCTCTAATAAGGAAAGCATTAAAGAATAATTTTTGCTATTCGGAATCGAACCAGCATCTCTAATAAGGAAAGCATTAAAGAATAATTTTTACTCTTCGGAATCGAACCAGCATCTCTAATAAGGAAAGCATTAAAGAATAATTTGTGCTATTCGGAATAGAACCAGCATCTCTAATAAGGAAAGCATTAAAGAATAAGTTTTGCTATTCGGAATCGAACCAGCATCTCTAATAAGGAAAGCATTAAAGAATAATTGTTGCTATTCGGAATCGAACCAGCATCTCTAATAAGGAAAGCATTAAAGAATAAGTTTTGCTATTCGGAATCGAACCAGCATCTCTAATAAGGAAAGCATTAAAGAA
Source organism: Ascarosepion bandense (assembly GCA_037127315.1). Classification (NCBI taxonomy): domain Eukaryota; kingdom Metazoa; phylum Mollusca; class Cephalopoda; order Sepiida; family Sepiidae; genus Ascarosepion; species Ascarosepion bandense. Next base: position 3,587,530 of record JBBBDQ010001236.1, on the reverse strand, counting down.
TAAGTTTTGCTATTCGGAATCGAACCAGCATCTCTAATAAAGAAAACATTAAAGAATAATTTGTGCTATTCGGAATCGAACCAGCATCTCTAATAAGGAAAGCATTAAAGAATAAGTTTTGCTATTCGGAATCGAACCAGCATTTCTAATAAAGAAAGCATTAAAGAATAATTTGTGCTCTTCGGAATCAAACCAGCATCTTTATATATATATATATATATATATATATATATATATATATATATATATATATATATATATATATACACACACAGAGAGCCGTCATTTAACCCAGTGTGCCTATAATGACTTAACCATGAAGAGCCAGACGGCTAGGTGAGGCATAAAATTTTACTTGGCCTGATTGTCTGTCTCTTATAAACAGTATTTATTTCGTCAACCACCTTGCATACCCAAGAAAACTTAATAAGAAAACTTAATTTAGAAAGGTAACTTTATTTTTTATTTATTTTTATTATTTTTTATCTTATTTTTAAACTTTTTTTTTACTGTCTCAAGTACACAGGGCGATAGACGGAATTAATACTGTTTAAAACAAATTGTGCATCTACTCAAGTACGGGTAACCAATAAAAATAACGTTTGAAGTTATATACATACATTAATCATCCACTAACATCAGTACGCAGCTCCTCAATGCGGCTAGATACATCCACTTGCTTCTGGCCATTTGGTGTCAGTCGGACTCGCTACTCCCTACGCCATAGGCGCATGGAATCAGAGATGGGAAATATGAATATAATAAACGAAAAACAGGAAGAAAAAAAGTGTCATTAATCTAACATGTTTCACTTTAACAAGCTTCTTCAGAGAATTTTTAAGAACGAATGACTTTAAAAAATTTTTTTTTAATATTTAAAAAATCCTCAAAGATAGCATGTTCATTGAGGTTTGATTTTGTGGTGATACCGACCTAGCATAGCGAGGGACCGGATGTTTGCACCCTCACAACCAAAATGCAAATGACCAAAAGTCGACGGTGCGCAGCCGGGTTCACGCAGATGTTCCGGTTGAAAAATAAAAATTAATTACATATTAAATTTCCAGTTTGCGGGCGTAAGCAAATTTTATTTATCGGCCAATGGGAAGCCCAGAATCAATACGGATATGAATTCCCAAATGATCACCTGCGATCCAAAAAGTCGAAATAAAAAGCCGATACAGAAAGCATCGCCAGACAGACTGACGCACGCCGACACAGAAGACAGACCGACGCGGGCCGACACACACAGACTGACTCGAGAGAGAGGAGTGTAATTAGTATCCTCCTTGACCAAGTCAAGCGGCTTACCTCTCTTTTCCTTATTCGCTGTCTCAAAATTACTTACTGACCTAAGGAGCTGATACATCAAAGACATTCCTTACTTACAACGCTCCCACATTCCTAAGTATTAATTCTCTTTTCAGCATTTTATTGCCATGAACATTTTAACGTCCGTTGGACCTATACTTCAAGTATTACATTAATTCAAAAAAAACCCAAATCTGCCGAGCGCATTTATATCTTGTGGAAAGTTCAAAGACATTCCTCCCGGTTAAGTCACCCACAATTTAAGTATTGAATTCTCCTTGTCAGCTTTCTATTGCCGCTATAATTTCATTGGTCAAATACGTGTCACGTGTAATAAAGCAATCGATAAATATTTTAAAATATAGAGAAAAAACTTGTCTGTTAATATGTGTGATAAAAACAATAGAAGTTTTTTTAATGTAAGAGTATGTATGCGAAAATAATGTATCTGTCAAGCGTATTTAAACTATAAACGAATTAAGTGTGCTTATATGTCGCTAACGTTAGTATGTGTGTGGATGTCAAAACGAAATACGTGTGTGTGTGTGTGTGTGTGTGTGTGTGTGTGTGTGTGTGTGTGTGTGTGTGTGTGTGAAAAATTTAGATCCGATTGAACAGAATGATAGGATTTGGGTCGTCGTTTAAAGTTAAGAAAGCGTCGTGAGTTGAACAAATCTGGATTGTATTGGTCGAGATAAGAGACAAACTGAATATTGAAACAAAATGAGAATAAAAAAATGATATGCGGAACATTTTTGTGTAAATGCTCCTGAAGGAATTATGTGAATTCGAATAATGTTCTTAAGACTAAATCTCTCTCTGTAAAAAAAAAAAAAAATACGAAAAAGGTGAACTTATTTTGTGGGAGAATTAAAGAGTGAGTGAGGGGTAAGGGGTCTTTTCTACACCATAGGCTTCTATTGAACATTTTATGCCGATCTTGAGCCAAAGTGAAAGAGACCTGGTCTCTTAGAATTCACATCACGCATGTTCTTTTCTTTTTAAAGTTGAAAAGGGTTATCATCGCACGCGTGTCTAGAAGGCTGGTGTCACTTATATTCAAACGTGTCACTATCTAATGTAGGTCTTGAAGTGTCGAGGAAATGATGACTTCCGACTAGATTTTGTTTGTATATTTGGTGTGGATGTTTGATGTGATGAAGCTATTTGTTTTGAGTCATTCTTGTTTGCCATACGAAGGTTGGTCGCGTTGATGTTGGAGTCTCCGCTTGTGTTAATTTTGTCATTTTATTTCATCGATTCAGGTTTAAGCTTGTCAGCAGTATTAGTCTTTCTGCAAAATAAAATGTTTGTCGGTCCTCTTTATTACTTTAGACTCCGGTATGTTGGGTGCAATCGCTTCCTAGCAGCGTCAATACATGCAAATACGTATTAACTGTCAAAAAGATTTTTAAAGATGTACTATTTTCTGTTTCTCAGACATGCTAAAGTAAATTGTATTTTTGACATTTTGTTTTTTAAATATTTTATAAAGGGTGACGTTGGATGTATATTTTGGTTGCGCTAATGAAACAGTGTTTGTTTATCTCTAACTTAAAAATTCTCGTTAATATTTAAAAAAAATGAAAGGTTTTAGCATGTTAAGTAAATATGTATGAAGCTAAATTTAATTTTTCATAAGTGAGCACAACATGATTAAATTTCATCAAGGTAAGCTCACGGGAATTTTTAAAATTTTGTTTAAGTTATACATATATATATATATATATATATATATATATATATATATATATCGAGATGTATGAAGCTAAACTTAGTTTTTAATATGCAGGCACAACATAATTAAATTTCACCAAGGTAAGCCCATGGGAATTTTTTAAATTTTGTTTCAGTTATATATATATATATACCAATGATACCAATAGACAGAGCTATTATATATATATACAGTCCTACATATATATATATATATATATATATATATATATATATATATATTGAGATGTATGAAGCTAAACGTATTTTTTAATATGTGGGCACAACATAATTGAATTTTATAAAATATGAAAGGTAGCCCTTGAGAATTTTAAAAATTTTGTTTGAGTTATATATATATATATATATATATATATATATATATACCAATGATACCAATAAACAGAGCTATTTTATATATATATATATATATATATATTTCTAAATCTTTATATATATATATATATATATATATATATATATATATATATGTATATATATATCGAGATGTATATATATATATATATAGTAGTTCTGTTCATACTACATTGAACACTGTTTTATTAAGACCTGAATAGTAATATTACACATGTACCCTCAATGTATATTTATTAATTCACGTAACTATATATATATATATATATATATATATATATATATATATATATATATATATATATATATATTCACTGTTCGGGGTAAATTATGTTACATATTTGTCTCTTCTTATTGTTTATGATCTTTTACCAGGTGAATCCCTTCCGCGAACGGATATGTCAGATATTTTCACACAGTGGAACCGGAGCAATGACTTTCGTAGATTTTCTGGACATGATGTCCGTCTTCAGCAACAAATGTCCCCTGCAGATAAAAATGGAATATGCATTTCGGATCTACGGTAGGTTAGGAATTTGTTGCGTTTATTTGTATCATTTACCAACGCGGACACTCGCGTCAAAAACTGTAAAAATACACCCTAAGCACTAGTCTTAAGCGGTAAAAGTGCCTGCAATAAAGACGTAGTATCAAAAGGACTTTTTTTTTTCATGGCACCGCTCTTTTAACTTCTCTTCAGCAATGTTTATTGTTTTAAAAAACGATGATTTGAATAGGAATAAAACCTAAACATAAAAGGAAAGTGAATTTATATATATATAAAATATATATATAAATAAAGAATTTTTTTTCACCGTCCAAAACATTAATTTAAAACAGTGCTCGATATATGATGTATAGGGCTGTGAATATTTATTATATATATTTATTATATATTATCATATGTTTGTTTCAACGTTGGGTGTCCAACATTCCTCCTGACGAAATGTTGGACACCCAACGTTGAAAGAAACATATGATTGTAGAGGAGAGGACATATATAGAAAGAATTATGTACATGTTCTGAAACATAATTTATAATAAATATTATATATATTATAATATTTATATAGAAAGAATTATGTACATGTTCTGAAACATAATTTATAATAAATATTATAATATATATATATATATATATATATATATATATATATATATATATATTATGTTTTAGAACATGTACATAATTCTTTCTATATATGTCCTCTCCTCTACAATCATATGTTTCTTTCAACGTAGGGTGTCCAACATATATATATATATATATATATATATATATATATATATATATATATATATGAAATGAAATATTTGAACATTATTTTTATCAATTGATTTCAAATTGTCGGTTGTTTATAACCAAGTTTCGTTAAAATTTGTTAATTTCCGTAATATATATATATATATATATATATATATATATATATATATATATATATATATAGTTATCCGCAGACAGGTCTGTTTCGCTGTATCACAGCTCATCAGCACGGCTAGACATCCGATTGCTTTTTAACCCAGAATTGAAACCCGACCGAATTAGCGTCAGTCGGCGATTCTACCTCCGAGCCATGGGTGCTCGGCAGAAGAAGGCAAACTTTTTTTTAGCTTATGATGTATCATACGCCAATAGCCAGAGTGCTCTAATTCATTACTGAACGAGCGATCCGAGTGAATAAGGAACGAAGAAAAATTTACACCGTCCAAAACATTCATTTAAAACAGTGCACGATATATAATATCGAGCTGTGAATATTTATTATAAATTATATTTCAGAACATGTATATTTTTAACCACTACTTTGTAGTATTAAAAAAATGTACATGTTCTAATATATATATTTTTTGATATATATATATATATATATATATAACATAGTGATGATCCACGTATACTGTCTTAATATATATACGAAAGAATATTAAAACGTTTTGAGTTTGAAAATGTGGTTTTTGATGGTATTTATTTATTTCTACTATTATTGTATATTTCTAATAGTAGAAATAAACAAATACTGTCAAAAAAACACATTTTCAAACTCAAAATGTTTTAATATTCTTTCCTATATATATATATATATATATATATATATATATATATATATATTGCTCTTGTGAATTAACGAAAAACTAAACCATACTGTTTATTTATTGTATTGTTTATTCACAAGAAAAATTTTAGATTTCTAATATTGTAAAACTAATACATTGCAATATTTATCATTTAAAAATTTATAAAGAAATAAAAAATATAAAAATGATTTTTTATTTATGAATATTTACTGAATTATTAAAATATGGGAACGAACTTGTGGTTTTCCAGAACACGCCGGATTAAAAAGGGAGATTTTAATGCGGGTTATTCGGTCCATAAAAAACAACACACATTTCAAGAAAAGACAACGCAATAAGAAATGTTGTATTAAAAATATGAAAATATTGTATTTGACAACATATATATATATACAGTATAAACAATTTATACAATTCTTTGTATCTTTTGTTTGATAGAAAAGTGTCTTTTGGATTTGAATGAACATTGGTTGAAGATAAAATTATCTGTTTTGGGTCTGTAATTAAACAGATTAGTAGCACAATGTATCAGTCGCTAAGTAGGTGGAAAAGGAAAGTGTTTCAAATTATTGAAAAGGAGTGTGAATGAGAATTCCCGTAGGGAGAGAGAGTCAAATTGGGATAGTAGTAATTAGTAAAATGTGTGTGTAAAACGATGAACCAGTCTACTTAACTCAGTAAGTCTGTGTTACTTATTTCTGGTTGATGAGAGATGTGAAAAGTTTTACGGCCGTTGCTCTCTTTTATGGGATACATATTTTTTTTATTAGAATAAGCAACTGGAAAACACAATAGAACATTCTAGAAAAATTGGATCAAAACAGCAGTAGAATTTAGATTACATTTTTATATTTCTCAACCAATCAGCTAAAAACTTAGAATAAGAACATTCTAGAAAAATAGGCTTGAAAGTAAATTAAACAAAAATATTTAGGCCCCAAAACAAAATAGTAAAATAATAAATCTGATTGGTCAGTAAATGTTTTCACACCCTAATGTTAGGAAGCTTAGTTGATCCCCTATTAATGTATATAATACACACAGAGTTAGAAAGAACGGTCAGTCATCAAGCAGTCACCCAGCAGGCCATTAAGTCCGCATGACACCGTATACTTCGCCGGCCATGTCATTTCTTCCATGCCAAAAGTTCGTGACCTCGCTCCAAGGATCTTAAAAAGAATAAGCCGACAAGCTTTCTTTTAGCAACGCGACACGTTGTCGCCAACTGTAACGCACCAAAATGTAAGTAGGAAAGGCTTATTTACAAACCCTGATAATGCAAACATATACACGTTTTTGGACAAAAATTAACTTCTTGCCAAGTTTATATTTCTCAAAAAGGCAATTTTAGAATCATGTATTTTGTTGGTTTCTACATACCACTTTATTTCGTCATATAATAAATTGTTTGTTGTTGAATGTCCGTTGTAATTTATTCCTTCACTTTGCGCGATTGCAAAATTATAGTGTTGTATTTGTGGGGGAAATAATCAACATACAACCCAGCAAATACCAAATCCCCCACACTTTCTTCTTCTCATTCGTAGAGGTTGTGTCGGCGACGGATTTGTTTATCGGCACTGGTCTCTTTGTTGTCGGTGCCTATCGGACTGCGGGTATCTTGAACTGTGCCTTTTCAGGCTGACTGGCATAGCTGACTGTCTCGCCTGACTGACAGATCGACTGCTTGCTTGACTGACGGCTCGACCGATTGCTGACTCTCACTGACTGACTGTGACCGGTCAGGGGACAGCCTTAAATATTGAATTCTGGTCACGTGGGGAGGCTCCACGGGCCATTTTCTTTCTTTAGCTGTGAAAAAAAAAACCCGTTTCCCTGACGTATTTTGAATTTCTCGATTTGTCAACCAATCAGGATCTAGGGTTTCGCTTCTCACAATGACTTGTGAAAAAGAAAAGCTTTTAGCTGTTGAATCCTCTTTTGCAAGTGTGCAATTTTACTTTGGGTTTTTCTCAAATGTTGTAGTCGTTTGAATGTGATTTTGCGGGTGTGCAATTTATTCTGTGTTTTTTAGGTGGTTGTTGGATGATATAGGATTTGTATTCTATAAACTATAAGGAAATTTTTATTATTTGGCAATTAGTTGGTGTTTTACCAACCATCTCAATAAATAATGTAATAAATAATTAGTGTAAATAAACAATCTAATATAGGTACCTCCACTCATATTCGATAACTAACTTTTAAATTGAATTTTAAAAAATAAAAAGGTTTTCTTGAAACTTTTATTTTAGTTTTAATTGAAAGCTAAATGATTAAATTTGCTATTTCCAATAAGCAAAATATTCTAGTGCATTTCAAAGAGAAATTACATTCATTGGAATCTAAAATTTTGAGATCATTTGAATTTTTCGGCCATTTTTAAGCGATTGACACATTTCTAAACAAAAGTTAATTCTACGTTTTAAGAATTTTGCAAAAATCTGGGACACGTTATTTTGGAAAAATTAGCCAATTTAAAGTTAAATTAATCTGATTTACACAAGTATTTCTTATTTATAATTTAAAATTTAAAATGAAACTATTTCTTAATCACGGAGTGTTGATCTTTCTGATCTTTCCCGTATGATTTGATAAGTGACGACAGCCAGATGTGAGATAAGCTAAGTGAACGATTATCAGAATTGACATAACTGTCCAAATTATTTTCCAAATTATTTTTAATATAAAGCAATTAAAAGCTTATGTAATTAAATAATGTCATAGTTTTATTGCATTTTTATTTTACTTTTGAGCGCATATTTTTGGAAAACAAACAAATGTTTAAAAAAAATAATATCCGATTGACATTCCCCAATGAATCCTGAGTTTAACTAATAAAACCAATTTTCCCTACAAAATAGAATTTTTTTAAATTTCATGAATTTAAGTGGAGGAGGGTAACAGAGGTAAATATATATATACCAAGATTTTAAAAAATAAGAACTTCAAAAATAACTTATTTCATTTATTTGTGAATAAATTCTGGAAGTTTCATTAAAATCCGATGATTATTTGATTTTTGCAAGAATTTCCAAATTAATGTGTTTTTCACCGGAAAAATCTGAGTCACTTAATATAACATTATCCATTGTAAACTCGCGTAACGATTTGGTTATTTGCTAACGAAAATCAAAACAAGATTTTTACCAAAATTTCGAACTTGTGGAAAGAAATAAACATTTTTTTTAAATAATTAAAAAATACTTTGATTACTCCTCTTAATAATAACATAAACATTTTGATTAAAAGAGTTCGTTTTTATTAAGTTTGGAGCCTTTTTTTACTTTATATTATGCTGTTCTATCAGCGATTTAGTGGAAGTACCTAATCTAATACAAAGTGTTTATTATGTTTGTTTTAATTCTAAAGACTCAAGAAAAGGTATAAATTCACTTTCCCCCATATGTTTGGGTTTTATTAAAATTCTAATAATCGCTTTTTAAAATATTGCCCAAGAGTGAAGGAAGTTAAAAAAGCGGTTACATGACAAAGACTGTTCTTTTGACGCCATGTCTTATTGCGGGAATGTTTGTCGTTTAAGGTTACTGCTTAAGGTTAGTATTATTTTAATCGTATCACCCCGAGCAAGGCGGTAAGGCCACTGGTGTGCAGGGGGCTACGTAAGAGTGAAAAGATTGGAAAAGAGAAAACCGGAAACCACATCCTAAACGGGAAACAAGGGATGAGCCTCTTCACCTGTTCAATAGACGTGGGTGGAGTGTGAACTGGGCGATACTTTAGTCTATCTACTCCAATTGAAAAAAAAAAAAAAAAAGGGAAAAGAATGGAAATGAGTAAAAGATTGGAAAAGAGAAAGCCGGAAACCACATCCTAAACGGGAAACAAGGGATGAGCCTCTTCATCCGTTCAATAGACGTGGGTGGAGTGTGAACCGGGCGATAGTTTAGTCTATCTACTCCAACTAAGTCTATCAACTAGGGTTAGTTTTATCATTTAGGTTAGAGTTGGTAAATGATACCAATAAACTCCGTCTTATTGCGTCTTTGTCGACGTTTGCCTCTTAAATCCTAACCTTAGGCAATAATCTTAAGCATTAACCTTTTCATCCTCGAATAAAGGTTTCAGTTTATTTTGTCTACAAATTACTCATTTTGAAAATTAATGTTATTCTGTTTTCCTAGGATAATGATTTCTGCATTTTTTTTCTTTCAAATTACGGATTTTGTAAATTGTTTCCATATGACACCCTCAAATAAATGTGTCAACTTCTTTTTTCTTTCAAATTGCTAATTTCGAAGACTTGTCTATTTGCGTTTTCCTCGAATAATGATGATCAGCCCTTTTTTTTATCCTATTCATTTTGGAGACTTGCTTAGTTATATTATCCGAAAATTTCAACTTTTTTATTATTATTATTATTCATGGCTCAAACCATCTTCCCACTTACATTGTGTTAATTTTTATCTGAAAAGCTCTTAGGCGAAACTCCCTCAGAAAAGAAGTGGGCGATTTGAAAAAAAAAAATAAATAAATAAATTACTTTCAGAGAAGACCACCAAATCTTGTTTGTAAAAACAATAACATGAAGTTTATTTGTCGGTAGTTAAATTTATTTGTGGTGCATTGGATATCGGCTCGGAACGAGAAATCGGGTAGCCGAGTTCGAATTCCAGCCGAATTCATATCATTCACTTACGCACAAATACCCTTTGGAAAGGTATTAATCCGTCTATTCCTTCCAGTTATGGGTTAAATAACAGGACAGATTGGGTTCTATAGCCGTGGTTGGCAACCAGTCTACCGCAGAAAGCAATGGCAACCTACTGCGGGATAATCTTCTGTCCAGTCAGTCATGTCTCTTTCGAGACATGATCGCCCAAGCGTGTATCACGTATGGCACTTAACTGACTGACTGACCCCTGCTCAATTCTTGTGTCTGCCTTAATATGGCCGGTTGGTGAGTAAGTAGATATTTGTATTAGTCAGAACACTTTGCAAAAACAACAGTAATACTCTGGAATGGTGACTTGTAGTAGGCTGAACAATTAAATTAGGGAATTTTGGTTTCGGGTCTGCCTATAAATTTCGTCTCCACAATCTGGTCTCCAAATCTTTTACTCGATTGTCAGTCTGCAAATGAAAATTATGAAAGATTTCTTCAGTTGGCCAAATTCTCCAGAGATAGTCTTTGCAAAGGGGTCGTGAAGTAATGGCAAAGACGATTTGTGATGTCAACTGCTTGACCCTCCGCCATATTTCATCCCGACAGCCGATCACTCTCATATTCCGATTACCCCGCTATCTCGTCCCGACTCTCTGTGTATCTGTGAATGACTGTCTACTACAGCTAGTAGATCCCTGTATTTATGAGGAACACGTTTCCTTCACGAATGTTTTACAAAAGTTCATCAAATACAGGTCACGGGACTAAAAGGTTTATAATGAATGCGGGGTGATATGAATGAAATTCGTGGTGGCAGGAAAAGAAGATTATGATAATGAGGATAGGTAAAGGTCGACTTTTCAAAAAAGATTGTAGAGTTCAATGAAACATCTACCTGGGGATCTGCTCCAAAAACTAGTAGTTCTTGAGGAAAAGCACTCAGAGTAAACGTTTCTTCTTACATTTGAAATAAAGCGGAAATGGTAATTTGACTCGCAATAATGGTCTAAACTGGCGTATCTAAAGAATGAAGCTCATCAGAACAGTTTTTTTTTATAATCGTGTCGCCCAAAGCAAGGCATTTTACTGCCACTGTTGAGCAGGGGGTTACATAGGAGGTAAGTTATGAGAAAGCGTGACAGTTTACAGGTGGTGTCAGGAAGAGGGTAGGAGAAAGATGAGAATACTGATGAGGATAGAGTGGATGAAGAAAGAAGCATGATTCAGAGAGAGAGAGGATGCAAGCTAGTGAGATAGGAGATGACTACTGACTGTACATTTGAATTCTTGAAGATTGTAGCTGTCAGGAAAGTAAGTAAACGGAACTGAATTCCACAAACGGGAAGTGCGAGAGAAGAAGCTGATGGAGTAGAATTTCTATTTACAATTTATTGGTTTCTCAGTAAAAGGGTGGAATCTAGTTGCTAATGTTGTGGCTCAAGCAAATTAATGTATGGGGGGGGGGTACCAGTAAGCTAAGTTCATCTAAGCAGAAGCCATGAAAGTATTTGTAGAAGAGACACAGGGAAGCCATATTGCGCCGGTGAAAAAGTGACTGTATCCGAGATGCCAGGTCGGGATCGATCGCGCTACAGATTCTCCGTTGGATTTTGTAAAAGATCCCTAGGTGGATAGCACGAGCACCCGACCAGATATGACAGCAGTATTCAATGTACGGGCGGATAGTAGATTTGTATGTGAGCAGAATTGTTTCAGACGAGAAAAACTTCCTGGCCCTACACAGAGAACCGACCTTCTTAGCAGCTGATTTAATTATGGATTCTATATAGTCATTCCACTTGAGGTCTGTTGTGAGAGTTAACCCGAGGAGGCGCAGTGTTTTACTTTCAGTGAGACTAGCCTTACCCATACTAATGGGGGGGGGTAGGAGCGATTGTCTGTGGTGGTTAACAGATAGTAGTGGTTGAAAACAGAAATAGCGTAACGATAGTCTTGCAACGTGAAGAAGAGATAACAGAGTGCAAATGAAGTGGTACCTATAAGACTGCGTAAATGATTCCCAAGTCTATCAAGGCTGGAAGGCGAGGACTGTGAAGCTCCAGCCCAGATACACTCTTATGCAAATTGAAACAATTGATTTAGTTTGCCCTCTTTCACGATACCGCCAACTTTAGACCCACTAGAGTCGCAGGATGTAATCGATTCTTATTTTTTCTTCAGATCAGGTCATTTGCAGTGATGTGCAGAAATATGAATCTATTTTCGGAGTGTATGATGAAATTTGTTTGAACTTGAAAAATATTACGTCATCCGTGATTGCATCAAATTTTTATCACGCCTAAATACCATTGTATCGACTATCGATTAGTTGTCCTACAGTCATTGTCTTCGATGGACGTTATTCCACGGAAGCGTACGAAATATGTAACGCTGCACGAACACACTGGCAAGCCTTATAAAGAGATTGCGGATACTGTTGGTAGCCTTTCAACTGTCAGTCCTGTCATCAGGACGAAGAAGCAACCTGGATTCATCTGTCCAAAACGTAAAGGAAAACGCGGTTGGAATAGAAAAACAACGCCAAGAGACGATGTATACGTGATCAGCAAAAGTGTTAAAGATCTTAGGAAGACATTCATTTTATTTCAGTTAATTTACACAAGGGTATATGACTGCAGCAGTATTTTATTTTGGCTCTTAACTAACTCAGGTAAAGGTAAAGAATGGCAGGAATGAGGCACTTCTTGGAGCAGTGGAATGAGCCAATCATTTCCCCGCCTCCTTTGATAATGAATTGTACATATGTTTCACGAGGCCTTGTATGAACTTGAGACGCAACAGACGATCAAATGAAGGTACTTCATTGTGTGTGCAACTATTTATCGTGACAATAAAAACTTATGGTCTGATCGATGATTACGAAATGTTACTAACTTAGTATTGGAGACATTGAATGCTACAAGCTTTGATTATCTATATTTGTGTAAGTGCGCACAGAAATTGAGGTATCATCTGTATAGATGTTTACTAACGTTCTTTGGATGTTTCTCGGTATATTGTTTATAAAAATCAGAATAGTATAGTAGAAACGAGGAAAGTATATAAATCTCATAGACGTCTAGCTCATCCCTTGTCCTGACAAATAGTGTCACCTTCCGTGGGTTCTTCACACAGTTCACTTGTCATAGTCAAGATTGATGCCAAGCCAAAAGAATACTATGTTGTGTCATTTAATAAGACAGTCTTTCGATATTCCTAAGCTGACTGGGATAACAAAATTAATGAATCTTCTCTCTCAACATACTTCAAAAACAGCGCACCCAGAGTAACCTCCCTCATTTTTTATTGGGTCCCTTTCTACAAATTGATATATATATATATATATATATATATATATATATATATATATATATATATATATGCGGTGTAGATATAGAAGAATGCAAAGGAGTATCCAGTACATGATATAGAAGAATCCAAACGAGTATCCAGTATATGTATATATTCGGAAGTGAGTCGATTTGAAAGCTCTACATAATATATGTATTGAACACTCTTTAATACTATTGTATAATGGTATCAGTTAATCTTGACCAATTACTGATTAATAATAATTATATATATATATATATATATATATATATATATATATATATATATATATTGGAGTAGATAGACTAAATTATCGCCCGGTTTACACTCCACCCATGTCTATTGTACAGGTGAAGAGGCTCATCCCTTGTTTCCTGTTTAGGATGTGGTTTCCGGCTTTCTCTTTTCCAATATTCTCACTCCTTATCTTTTTTTTTTCAATTGGAGTAGATAGACTAAACTATCGCCCGGTTCACACTGCATCCACGTCTATTGAACAGGTGAAGGTGGCTCATCCCTTGTTCCCTGTTTAGGATGTGGTTTCCGGCTTTCTCTTTTCCAATCTTTTCACTCTTACGTTAGCTCCTGCACATCAGTGGCGTTACCGCCTTGCTCGGGGTGATATGATTAAATATATATATATATATATATATATATATATATATATATATATATATATATAGGAAAAACTACTAAAAAGTTGTAAGTTTAAAAATGTATATTTTTTACAGTATTTATTTATTTTTATTATTATATTTGATATTTCAGACCGTCCTCGGCCTTTCATCAGAAACAAATGATTTTAAAATTTAAATTAGAAACGTTTTCGCGATGAGCGTTCGTGGAGAGATTGTTTACATCACGTGACTCAGAAAGCGACAGATTTTTTTAAATATTTATAAACTTAATTTTTTTTTTCTTTAAAGCAACATTTGTGGGTATTTTTAGGAATGGGTTTGCGTTTACAAATATTAAAAAAAAATCTGTCGCTTTCTGTGTCACGTGATGTAAACAATCTTTCCTATACATATTAAGTTTTTCCTATACATATTAAGACAGTATACGTAGATCATCACTATGCTATATATATATATATATATATATATATATATACTTAGGGGCTAAAAAAGCGCGTTCTAAGAACCTGTAGAAATGGATATTCAATAAAAATGTAACATTGAATTTACATATGACATATATATATATATATATATATATATATATATATATATATATACTAAAAGATATGAGTTCAGGCTTAAAATATAAAATAAAGTGAGGGCTCAAAGCCAAAGTTGACAGACCTTATATATAATAATAATAATAAAATAATATTGGAATCTGCTACCGAGAATTTCAAACGAAAAATGAAACTCTGAACAGTGGATTTTGATATTTGTATCAATATATATATATATATATATATATATATATATATATATATATATATAACACATTGAATTCAATACAAAACGACGACAGTCTTATACATAGTTAATCGCAATCTTCAGGACTGAAAACTGTCACTGCTGTGTGTTGACCTCAATATCCACTTTTATATCTACATACGCTCTATCTCTGATAATGAGCACATAATATAACATACCATGAAACTATATATATATATATTAGAAAAGATTTTGATTAATTACAATGGGTAATACATATTTCATCGCATAATAATCTTATTAATACGCCTCGTCAGACCCAAATTTATCCTCAAATTTTTTTTATTATATTTCTTTGTCCTTTCTTTTTCTCCATTTTTTTCTCTTCTTTTTTTCTCTTCTTTCCATTAATCAATCGTCTACTTATTCTTTATCCTTACTTTTTTCTATTCTTTGGGGTTCTTTTTAAATGAGCGAGAATTTTACAAATGTCTATTCTAAATATGGACATGTGAGCGTCTGTGTAAAATAATTTTTGTGGGGAATATTTTGAGGATAAACTGCTGAACCATTTGGGTCTGACGAGCCGAAAGAATAACATCATTATGCGGTGAAATATGTATTACCCATTGTAATAAATAAAAAATCTATTCTAAATTATATTACTCTGTTAAATTAAATAAATTATTTTAACATTGAGTTCTTTTGAGTTCGTCTCTATAACATTTAGCCATTTTCAACATCCCATAATACAACGCGACCCAGTTGACAACGTAAAGATGAAATTAAAATGTAATGAAGAAAACGAAAAAACCTAAAACAAGCCTAAATATCATGCAAAATGTTCATTGAAATTGTATTCACAAGTCATCTTAAAATCTTAGATAAAACTTATTTCCCAAGGTTGTATATTTTTAAGTGCTTGAGAAACGTCCATTATTTTAAAGAGGACTAGTAGCAGTTTTATTTTTATATGATCGACTTCGAATGACTCTGCAAGTATGTGTAACAAAGGTTTACACTCTGAATACATATCATATTCTCGACCGTATATAAAAACGGACATATATGAGCCTAACCTTAGAAAAGAATCGCATTTTTTTTTCTTATAAAAATGAGCAAAACATAAAGACACTTTCTGACCTGAAAGTGAGATAAAGCGTAAGATATTTCTGAAATGAAGATCTTTTGTAGTCTATCACTTCGTGCATCGGAATGTTCCGTCAATTTCCGTTGTGGCGTCTTGAAATGTTTCGGCTATTTCCGATGTGATCCCAAGCTTCATTTGCATCATTCATATGTCATTCATTTCTTGATAATAATAAAAGAATTATTTAGCTCTAATTTCTTTGCAGTAATAAAAAATATAAACTGGAAAATGAATGGCGTTGATAGTTCTCAAAGAATTTTACCTTATTCAATCATTTCTACGTATAATAAAACATGACAATTGCAGAAGAATTATTAGAGACAATTCGTATTGGCTTAAATGTAAGCTTTAATCAGATCTGAATACAAGCAGAGTTTCTCTGAATATATGTATTCAAGACAACCGCAAAAATAATCATTATTAAATAACCAGAAAAAGTTTAAATGTGGGAATTAGCGAATATCCTTATATAAATGATATTCAAACTAACAAACATTTTTCTCCTTTCTGAAACCTCAGCAAATTTGCTGTACGATATGATGCGTCTCTTCAATATGCGGATCTTCCCAACTTCCTATCCTCTGCGTATTTAACCGAGCCCTTCTCCCAAAAGGTGGGATGTGATACGAAGTCGTTTACGTGAGGCAGCCCGAGCGCGTACACTCTGGCAAATATTTCCCGTAGACCGCGCATAAGCGGTATTGGGCCCTGTCTACTTTTCCCCAGTTGAGTCTATGCCTCTTGGCATATTCTCGTCTGCGTTCCCCTCCTCCCGAGGTCCTAGGCATGACGGTAAATTGCATCTGGCAGCAAGGCCTCTGATTAGGTGGTTGTAAGTAGCATGGCACCACCTCTTAATTGCTGTTGTTTACAGATCCACCCTGACCCGGAGTGATACCACCTGTTAAGATCCCAGCTATGGGCAAATAGTTAACCCCCTAAACTTGGGTCAAAACACTATGAAAGTATAAAAACACACTTCTGCTCGGAACGACAACTCGGGAGGCCGAGTTCGAATTCCAGTGGAATATGGTGCATTCACTTACGCGCAAATACCCTTAGGAAAGGTACTAATCCCTCTAATCCTTCCAGTTATGGGTTAAATAACAGGACAGATTGGGTTCTATAGCCTTGGCTGGCAACCAGTCCACCGCAGAAAGCAAAGGCAACCTACTGCAGGATAATCTTCTGCTCAGTCAGTCATGTCTCTTTCGAGACATGGTCGCCCAAGCGTGTATCACGTATGGCATTTAACTGATACATAAAAATGAACTTTTATAGAAATGCATTGAATACAAAACTAGAAGACATTTTCAGTTTACTAAAATAAAAAAGAATAAAAACAAAAATTTTCTTTAAAATCTGACTAAATCAACTTTCTCACTATAACCAAACATTTAAAAAAAAGAAAGAAAAAATCTTAAAATCACACCTGTTTAGCATTAAATAACCCTCAGAGGTTGATATACCGTTAAGCAAAACTCAAACTCTCCACCCAAAGGCAAAGAGTCTGACAATGGTGAGTTCGTGTGGAACTCAGGCTATCCTTTTTAGCTTTTAACAATGTTTATCTATTCTTTATTCTTATTAGTTTCCGTTCTGTTATCCATTTAATCCAAGCCCTTTAAGTAAATTATTTTTTGTTTTGCTCATTTCGTCTTGCCTTCTTGTTAAATGGAAGAAAGAGAGTGATCCAACTTGTCCCCTGTGCAAGGAAAATCCACAAACATTAGAACATGTTCTGAGTTCCTGTAAAACAGCCCTTGGCAATGGAAGATATACATGGAGACATAATAGTGTTTTGGATGAGTTGGTCAGAATTATAAAGAAATATATGAAGGCTGAGTCATCTAATTCAACCCAGAAATTTGTTGCAGAGGGAAAAAGGTATGGCGGTTCTAAGCAAACAAGCAAATATCAAGCTATACCCGGAAAAAATCTCCTTAGTTCTGGTGGCATTTGGGAGGTGTCTGCAGACCTTCCTGGTTGGCGTAATGATTACCCCAAAATAATATCAAGTAAAGGTCTGCGACCAGATATTGTTCTTCTATCAAGGGTGAATTACAAAATCATCCTTGTTAAATTAACAGTACCATATGAAAGCAGGATGAAACAAAGCCACGATTATAAAACTAATAAATACGAAAATCTAAAATCAGAGCTAATAAAGGAGGGGTATAATGTAAGTGTTAGAGCAGTGGAAATTAGAGCAAGGGGTTTCGTTGTAGACACTCTGTACCAATTTCTGGGTCAAATTGAAATCAAAGGGCGTAATAGGACCAAAAGTATGAAACGCCTAATAGAAATCACTGAAAATAGTTCTATGTGAATATGGAAGAAAAGAAATATTCCGTGGAGTGTTTCAGCGAACATGACGGCATGACATGATTGATCGTGAGTACGTAATGAGGTTCACCTTGCATTCTCGGAACGCAAGGTTTGCCGTCTCTCGTTTTTCGTAAATTAATTTCGCCGTTAGACATTTGAACAAGTATAACTACACATGAGTGAGGGGTGGGGGGCGGTGTGCAAGTGAAACCGTTGAGAGGAAGGCCCCGAAACGGTGCACATTCTCTTCTGATGACCCCAATTAAAATATAAATTCAAAAGGACAAAAGTTCAATGAAGTCATATGCCGTAGAGAAGTTCGGTGGAATTGTTATTGGTAAGAGGAGCATTTTATATTCAGCTCGCTTTAGGTGAGTGTCAATTACTTTCCAGTAATTTCCTTCTATCTATTCTTTATTCCTCTTAGTTTCTGTTATCCATTTAATCCAAGCTCTTTAAGTAAATTGTTTTTTGTTTTGCTCAGTTCGTCTTGCCTTCAATATTTATTCTGAGTATCAAATTCTCTCAGCCATCGTTCCTCATTAATGTGTCCATTAAATTTAAACTATTTTTGATTCTAAGTATAAGTGTCTTTTTGTTTGCATTTTCCTTAAAACTTTTTGTTCAAAATTTGAGAGCTGCTTTCCGCTTAAACAATACCTCAGCTGTTGGTTGAACTCGTGATTCCAATTAAAAGAAAAATCATGACGGGCAACAACGAACGTCTTTGTTCGCCATTTTTGCTTTTTCTTCTTTTTTTCAGCAAACGTTTGTAAGGTCAGTTAATAATGTAAAAAGATTTTTTGTCATTGGTTGAAAACCAGAACACGGATACAGCTGAGACTAGAACAACAACAACAACAACAACAACAACAATAATAATAATAATAATAATAATAATAATAATAATAATAATAATAATAATCTCAAGTGTCTTAGGATATCTTTTTAATGTATGTTTACTTTTATTGAACATCTGGCGATATTTAAGAAGGGACGAATGCAAATTTTAGCGATAGCATTTCTATATGTTGCGTCATAGAAAGAAAACAAAGCGTGCGTGAAAGAAAGTGAATATTCTTCAAATGACGTCGAGGGAAAACCATCAATAAACAAAGAATTTTTTTAATTTTAATTCTGATGCATTGTCTTTGCTCCCCATTGAAACTAGAACCCGGATGTAGCACTCACTGATGAGAAGACTTCTCACGGGATAGTTGGGAATTGAGCCAGCTACGCCGCAACAGCAATACCCTTTCAATTCCTCGAAGCCATTATAAGGCCTATGGACTGACTCACTCGGTAAAAATATTGGTAATGTTTGTTGTCGTAAATGATGACAGTTACTGCCTATGAAAAAGAATCAATATTTAATCAACAAAGAAAGTTTAGTCTTTGTCTATATTTCTGAGATGAGGTAGTATTTACAGTATTTACATTATTCGGACTATTGTCCTCAGCTTTGTTACCATTTGTACGACGTTTCGGCTGTTGTATGCTCCAGCCTTCTACAAGTGCTAGGAATTTCGAACCGAACCCTTTATGACAATCACTGGGCTACAGCAGTGGTGAACAAGTAACTTACAGAGTTATAGGGAGATAACTCATGACTACCAGAAGAGGTTCTAGGCAAGGAATTAGAATGATATACCCCAGTGATTGTAATAAAGAGTTCGGTTCGAAATTCCTGGCACCTGAAGAAGGCCGAAGCGTACAACGGCCGAAACGTCGTATAAATGGCAACAAAGATTAGGACAATAGTCCGAATAAGGTAAATACTGTAAAAGAAAATTTAGAGTTCATTTTACTAATATTTTGAGGGTTTTTATTATTATCCTTTGATCATTAAAAAGCAGAATATTAAGAAAAATCAGACACAAATCTTGAATGCTTAGAAACATTTTCTGTTACGCATAAACATCGTCTTCTGCGGTCTCCGTTTAATGTTACTTACTATTTATAGATTTAAATTCTAAATTTTAATTAAATTCTAAATTTTAATTAAATTCTAAATTGTAATTAAATTATCAATAAGATGTAAGGGTAGTGTAGCAGGTATCGAATGGAAAGTGGAATCGGAAAACCAAGTTCGAATTGAAGGATAGTTTATTGCGAGCCAGGTTGTGCTTAGGGCCCCCGCAGATCCCACAATTGCGAGTTCCCTAAGGGCCGCAAGGCCCCCGGGAAGCCTCGAGGCTCTTTTTAGCCCCGCAGATCTATTGTAATGAAAAAAAAAAGTGTTAGGATTAATTTGAAAATTATTATCATATTTGTATGTTGAAATATATATATCTTTCAACCCGTCTTTCTCTCTCTCTATCATATATATATATATATATATATATATATATATATATATATAATATTTGATAGAAGCCTTCCGGGCCCCAAAGAGGCCGCAAAGCATTTGTCATTTTTTTTTTAAATGAACTTGAGAGAGAAAGAGATTATAGATATCTGTTTCAACACACAAGAACGTAACTGGTACTTTCAAACTTTCGGAATGTCATAAAACGTTTAAGAAAATTTAGCGACAGCGTAGTTTATAAACAACCGAATATGAATACTATGACCGCAAAAACTTATATAAACTTCTTTATAATTTATCAAGTTTGTCTTTATCGCATCTTAGTGGGGGTGTAGGGGCCTTTTAGCACTTAATGACTTTCTCCTACACCGTGACATTTCAAAATGACTTGGTTACTTATAAATTAAAAGAAAAAAAACGAATTAAATCAAAAAGAAAAAAACGAATTAAATCAAAACAATATTAAAAGTTTTAATGTTGTTTTGATTTAATTAATTTGTTTCTTTCCCCCTATACTAACACTTTTCTGACACCCCTCTCCATTTTCTTTCCCCCTATACTAACACTTTTTATGACACCCATCTCCATTTTCTTTCCCCCTATACTAACACTTTTTATGACACCCCTCTCCATTTTCTTTCCCCCTATACTAACACTTTTTATGACACCCCTCTCCATTTTCTTTCCCCCTATACTAACACTTTTTATGACACCCATCTCCATTTTCTTTCCCCCCTATACTAACACTTTTTATGACACCCCTCTCCATTTTCTTTCCCCCTATACTAACACTTTTTTTGACACCCCTTTCCATTTTTAAAATAAACTCCTGAAGTCTAATTTTGGACAGTATATCAAACTTTCTCTAGCAAAATACTTCTGAAATTTAGGTTTAAATTGTTTGAAAATTCTTTGGAAAAACTTAATTGAGAGCCAAAACTCACTGAAATGGCTATAAAAATAGCTAGAAAATACCAAAGAGTAGCTAAAAGTTGTGAAACCGTTACCTTCAAAATCCCAATTCTGTGATTTCTTCTGTTTTTCGTTATCACCGAATATCTGCGTTTCGAGAGTATGTTAATTTGTTTAAAGTACCATTTATTGTGGGTTCACTATGTTGAGCGGGGGAGCACAAGTTGAATTTTGTAGGTCGGGGCCGCAAAGCGCGTTCTGCGGGTTGGGGAGGGGGCGATGTTCCTAAGCACGGCACTGGTTGCGAGTTACTGAAGTCAGAGTAGAAAAGTTCATCAGACCAATTGGCATGAAAATATTTATAGAAATTGCTAGGGTGGAAAAATGATTGAAGTCGAGGTGCCAGATCAGGACCAATAACACTGCACCACCTTGGGTTAACTCTCACAACAGACCTCAAGTGGAAAGACTTATATAGAATCCATAGTTAAATCTGCTGCTAAGAAAGTTGGTTCTCTGTGTAAGGTCAGGAAGTTTTTTCCGCCTGAAACAATACTGCACATATAAATCTACCATCCGCACGTGCATTGAATACTACTGCCGTATCTGGTCGGGTGCTCCTGTTATCCACCTAGGTGTCCTTGAGAAAATTCAACGGAGAATCTACAATGTGAATGATCCCGACTTGTCAGCTCGGATACAGTCACTTTCTCACCGTCGCAATGAAGCTTCCCTGTGTCTCTTCTACAAATACTTTCACAGTTTCTGCTCTGATGAACTTATCTCACTGGTACCCCCTATATATAAATTTACTCGATCCACAAAATTAGCAACTAGGTCTCACCCTTTTACTGTGAAACCAATATAATGTAAACGCAAATTCTACTCCATCAGCTTCTTTTCTCGCACTTCTCGCCTGTGGAATTCCCTTCCGTTTACTTGCTTCCCCGACAGCAAAAATTTAAATGTAAAGTCAATAGTCATTTCCTATCTCACTAACCTGCATCCTCTCTCTCTCTCTCTCTCTCTCTCTCTCTCTCTCTCTCTCTCTCTCTCTCTCATGCTTCTTTCTCCGTTCACGCCATTCTTATCAGTATTCTCATCCTTCTCTTACCCACTTGATACCCCCTATAACCTGTCACTCTTTCTCATAACTTTCCTCCTATGAAACCCCCTACACAACAGTGGCAGTAAAATGCTTTGCTTTGGACGATATGATTATAAAAAAGTATTCTTCTCTGAATTTTGTCAACAATTTTTAATACATAGCAGAAGACTCCACCCACGTCTATTGAACAGGTGAAGAGGCTCATCCCTTGTTCCTTGTTTAGGATGTGGTTTCCGGCTTTCTCTTTTCCAGTTTTTCACTCTTTTCTTTTTTTTTTTCAATTGGAGTAGATAGACTAAACTATCGCCCGGTTCACACTTCACCCACGTCTATTGAACAGGTGAAGAGGCTCATCCCTTGTTCCCTGTTTAGGATGTGGTTTCTGGCTTTCTCTTTTCCAATCTTTTCACTCCTACGTAGCCCCCTGCGCTTCAGTGGCGTTACCGCCTTGCTCGGGGTGATATGATTAAAAAAGAAAAAAGCACCAAACCGGGCATGTGTTTGAGTGTATGTCTGTGCTGTGCATGCAGGTATAATATGACAATTTAAAAAATTGCTGACGTATAATTCAGAAAAAGAAAAAAGAAATGATTACGTAGTTAAATTTGAGCTGCTGTTGTCGAATGATTCCTGTCACCTAATTGGAAATGTAGCTGTCGTATAAATAGAATGCTTGTCGAGAAAAGCGGATGTCTGTACGAGACTAAAAATAATAGAGTAACCGTTAACATGTCTGCGCTATACTATAAAGAACTTTTAAGGGGTACACTAAAATATAAGATTGTGCAGCAACAGTTAGTTAAGTGCCATACATGATACACGCTTTGGGCGATTATGTCTCTTTCGAGACATGACTGACTGGGCAGAAGATTATCCCGCAGTAGGTTGCCATTGCTTTCTGCGGTAGACTGGTTGCCGACCAAGGCTATAGAACCCAATCTGTCCTGTTATTTGACTCATAGCTAAAGGGAGAAGAGCTGTATTATATTAATAAGTAGTAATTAGTGGGGAATCAGTTTATTACTTCATAACAATAGAAAACCGATCCCCCAGTTTATGACCATTAGAAGCCTAAATCATGATTCCTATTCAGTCAGTCAAGTGCCATATGTTATACACGCTTTGGGCGATCATGTCTCGAAAGAGACATGACTGACTGAGCAGAAGATTATCCCGCAGTAGGTTGCCATTGCTTTCTGCGGTAGACTGGTTGCCGACCAAGGCTATAGAACCCAATCTGTTTTATTATTTAACCCATAACTTGGGGGAAGAGACGGGTTAATAGTAATACCTTTCCCAAGGGTATTTGTGCGTAAGTGAATGCAAGGAATTCAACTGGAATTCGAACTCGGCTCCCCGATTTGTCGTTCGGAGTCGATATCCACTGCACCACAACAGCAACAGAATGGGCTAAAATGGTCAAGATTTTCAAATCTTTAACCTAATTTTAAAATAACGTTTCCCTGTCATATATGGGTTTCGTGTGAACCAACCTTTAGACTCGGCCAAGCCGTTATTTGATTCTTTGCCAGTTTTATTTTTGGTTTGAAAATATAAATTGGTAAACTAGCACGGTCTACCGCCATTTAAAAAAAAGTGTCTATTCGCAAAAGTCCAGTGAAAAAAAAATCGATATTTCACGTGCTACATTTACTGGTATCAACGCCAATAATAATAATAATAATAATGAAAAGAAAACGATTACTTGTTTACTTCGCTAGTTCGTGTTTAGTTTTACTAATTAATGAGTCTATGTTGTATCGACTGTTAACTCATGCATCAACATTATCATGCTTCATCTAATAAAAACTCATCTTATTCAAAGGCTGACCACAGATTGCGATCTCTTTCATTTTCAGCCCGTCAGTATTGTGCATAAATATTTCAGTATACATTTGATATTAGTATAATTAAATTATATCGATTCAGTAGGATCGAAAATATTAACAATGCTCCAAGTTTAAATTAGTCTGGTACAAGACCAAGGGGTGGGATAAAAAGTAAAAGAATGAAAGTAACTCTGGAGAATAAACTTATTATTCATTAATATTTTTTTAAGAAACCCGAGGCATCAAATAAAATTTACATTTACAAGTTAACTTGTTAATTATAACCATCATGCAATTTCGCTTTTACGTGAAATAAGCAATTACAAATAATTTATTTTCCGTGAAGAAACTGTTACTCTAAGACACATCTGTTCCTCACTAGATAGATAGATAGATAGATAGATAGATAGATAGATATTAACGGTGAATGAGATAGATAGATAGATAGATAGATAGATATTAACGGTGAATGAGATAGATAGATAGATAGATAGATAGATAGATAGATAGATAGATAGATAGATAGATAGATATTAACGGTGAATGAGATAGATAGATAGATAGATAGA